>JAQGAT010001033.1:0-18726 GCA_034687845.1 Pantelozetes paolii
AGTTATACAATTGAAAAGTTGTCTCTCTCTCTCTCTCCCTCTCTCTCTCTCTTTCTCTCTCTCTCTCTCTCACAAACTTATAAACTGGATCGCTTTATAAAATTCTATTAATATTAAAAACGTTTAAATTTGTTTTAACTAGCAAAATTTATTTTCATTGTATTTGTCAAATAATGAAATCGAAATAAAAACAACTAAATTTGCTGAAATTGAATTTTATTTGATAAATGTCCATGAGCAATATTTGTGCATTACATCATTGGTATGCAAATGAGAGCATAAACTTAAACCCCTTGGCATTTATTTATGTGAAATAACAATTTTTGATTAATTTCAAAACTCAGGTAATCCCCGCCCTATATTGGAAAGCCTACCTGTGCTATGACTTCAACTTCAAATGCAGGCCAACAAGTTTTTTACGTTTTTACTGCATAAGCCGGTGCTTACATTCAATATGAAAATATATTTTGCTTATTTACACAGTATATAAATATTACAAAATTTCACTCACACTTCACAATTCATACCGAAGCCATCTACCTACCCGTGCCCTAACCCACCAGTGCTCTGAACATTTGATATATTGATATGAATGCAAAAAAGTTGTCTAAATTTTATTGTGAATCACAACAAGAGAAGAATAATTCTGTGAATATCACTAATAATCGGCGAAAGTCTGTGAGTTCTCCGAAGAATAAGAGTCTAATCATTGATAAAAATAATAATTTGAAAACTTATACAAAATTATACGAAAAGTTATATTCAGTTAAAAGTCTTTTCAAATAAAAGACAATCATATTTTGAAGAAGAGAACAAAACTGTTATTGAGTGTTCAAGCTCTTGTTTTATTTTTGTACAAGCAACTATTTTTAAGAGATTTTAAAGTACAATTTTTTATTGTTATTAAATATGATACTGTCAATTTTAATATTTAATATCATCTTCACCTTTTCAGCATTAGTTTATGGTAAATATTCTTAGTCCTTTATATTTAAAACTATTTTATCCAGATTATTTAATCTAATATTTCCATTGATTAGTTGGTGATAGTGCTACAAAACAAAATGGTGTCGTTTGTGATCCACAAGAGATGGACGAAACGACCAGGTGGCTTTTCTTCTTTGGGGATCCAAAGAGAAGTACACCGCAAGATGAAGAGGAAAGGTCACAATTTTGTCTGTAAGTATTTTCATGATAAAATTATTAAATAATTTATTGTTAAAGAAATTTTTTAAATGTATTAAACGTAAAGTTTTTGTTGTTTTCAATACTTTTATAACAAAAATATCAATAATTTGTTTATTCATTGATTTCAGCGAAAGAGTACAGAAAGAGCTTTATGTGAAAAACTATGCGAAACGCTGTTTGAAAGCCTTTCCCTTTCAAGTGACCACACTTTTGATGTACGGTGTGATTCGCAAAAACAAATACTACTGTACTTTCAAGAGGGGTAAAAAAGATATCGTTCAGATGGCCAGGTGTTTGAACGCTATCAAACCGCGCGGCAACAAATGCATGAATAAGTTGATTGATGAAGCAATGATCAATATCAATGCACCGCAGAAGTTGAAGATTGGTCTTGTTTGCTGGTAAGCTAACGATTTGTCAATTGTAAATTTGTCCTAGAATCAATTATTAGTGTAGTGTAGTATTTGAATATTTCTCAATGAGACGTCTTTGAGAAAAACCCAACTTTGAAACACAGTTATCAACACTATATCCTCTAAGAGTAATGTCAGGGTCAGTATATTTCAGTAAAAATCAAATTTGGAATTTCCAGTTATGAATGAGAAACATGATTTTAAATTAGATTTTATGCTTATTATGTAATGATCCAGATCAAAATATTAATATTATAATCTATTGTGAAATTTTAGTTAATTAGATATGCTGTCTCAATTTTATTAGAAGTTAAATGCAGTAATTAATTACAATAATCCTTATTAAATATTTATCTTATTTTATCTTATCTTGATTAATTAAAGAAGAGATAAACTGATTGAAAATATAACCTTCAAACACATCTCTCACACAATTACTGAAACTCATGTAAATTACAATCAAATCTCGTTATTATGTTATTCTCGGAAGTCATGTATAGATTTTAAAGTTAAATCTGACGATTGCGAGCACTTGTGGCTACAGATCATGTGCTTTATTAACGATATATCGTAAATCAGGATTTAATTTTGACAAACAATTTCTTGTCATGAGATTCAATGAAATATTAATTAAAATTTCAATTTTTATTTTTGCAATTACTGTAAATAAATTCAATTCATTGAAAAGTCCCTGATCACTTAAATTTACTGTTTAAATTTATTGTAAATATAGCCTTAATTTGAATCATCTACTACAGTTTATATATTAAATCAACATTATTATAATATTTGCAAAATATATTCAAGTTAAACGAATATAACTAATTATGAAATCATTTGTCCAAGATCTATATCAACATTCAGATACATATGAGACTAATTATTGAATATATTTTTTACAGTCATTGAAAATAATAACAATAATTTTGTACACCTTTTACAGCAATTACTATAAGTTTGAAGAATGTGTTTCACATGAAGCCACTGAAAGCACATCACCTGATTGTAGGGACAAATCTGTTGTACTCATTGAACAACTACTGGAGGGCTATACCGGACAAATGATTGGCCATATTTGCACACAGTTTAGGAGAGAGACTGACCAGTGTCAGAAGATCTTGCGAATGCCCAAGACTTGGACCCGCGATATCACCAATCAGACAAGATATAAGTCAATTCTTCCCCCGCTTATTGAAATTCTGGAGAGTATTCCCGCATAAATAGCAAGTGATTTATACCAAGACTACTCTGTGTTTGCCTTTTAAATGCATTTTCATTTCTAATTTATAAACATTTTTCAATTAATTGTTAATTATTTTCTAAATATAAGTGTTTTTAACGTAAAATCTATACAATTATCACAAATAACAGCCGTTTTAATGATATTTTTCAATAATATGTTCATAAATCTCATTAAAGTATTCAAATATTTTTGTATATAAATTATAATTAATAATAAAATTGTTAAATATTTTGAGTTTTCAATTTAAAATGATGCGTTAATTAATTAATATTAGTTTCAGGGTCAGTGTTAGAAAACTTTATTCGCAAGTTATTTATTTCTTAAATTAAAAATATATCTGTTTTTATGTATTTATTTGAAATTGATTTTCAATTTCAAAGTTTTGAATATTTTTCAATTAAATACAGCATTTAATTAGTGATTGATATTCACATTCAATAACAACATTAAGCATAGATTTTAAGTCCACATAAAAAAGGGTTTGAATTAAAACTTAACATTAATTTTCAATCAACTAATCAACAGATCATTTAATTGAAAGTGAATTTATCCACTAATGTTTAAAATACATATTAAACTGACAGTGAGTTTGAATTTTAATTAAGTATTAATTAAACTGTTTTTTGAGGTGAGACTGAAAATCAATTTATAATTTCTGAATACTGCGATCGTAAATAAAATGGGGTGCTAACAAGGTGCATTAAGCAATGTATTAAATAATCGTAAGAGATGTTGCATAAACACATTGCATAGAGTATTATCAAAAACCTACTCCTATGTGTTAACCCCTTGGATATGCAGTCAGAGATGACATTGAATATTGATTACTGTCGTCAATAAGCAATGGAAAACAGCGAATGATTTTTAAATGTTTCTAAAAATAAGATATTTTCAATACTTTTTGAGTGACTTTTGAAAATAAATCAATTTTTTGAACTGAATTTTGAATTCAATTTTTATTTCAAAGATCATCTGATTTTTAATTTTGATTTCTTTGATATTATCATAAGACCACCTGTGAAGGGGATTTTTAATATAGAAAGTTGATTTGATTTTTACTAAATATAGATTTTAAAAAATGATTTGATTTTGAAATATATTATACATAAATGTATGACAGTTTTGTTAACAATTAATTTAAGTTAATGAAATAATATAGCCATGATCAATTAAAAATATCAACTATTTTGTAGATTATAGCACAAAATAATTTGATTTTAATAACTGAATTCAATAAAATAACTATTAATTAACGCAAAAGCATTGATATTATTATAAAATGTATATTATTTTTGAGATATTTTTAATGCTTTTTATGTTTTCATTTGTAATTTATATTTCAATCCCTTTAGTATTGAATTGATATTTGATTTCACAATACATTCATTGAATGTTTGTATCCCTCAAAAAATATCTTTTGTCTGGAGTTTAATACCAACCTGGGGCATCCTATTTGGGGATTTTCTATGAGATACCTCAACCAACTTAACTATTGAGTGGACCTGTAATGAAATATTTAACTCATTTTATAGCTAAAATTGAATATCAATTACAAACTGTAAAACAATATTGAGATGATTTTATCAATATATAATATTTAAGCCCCTTTTCCGATTGGAGAAATGTGTCGGAAGATAGTATTAATATTTTTATGAATTTGATCATGATAAAAACATATATAAACTCATCTAAATGTCTATAAATAATAATGTGGTTAACTTTTAAGACAATACTATCTATTAAATCATTTTTATTATAAGATTTATGTAATGTTTTCACAAATATTTATAAATTATATAAAATATTATTTCAAAATATTTTTTTTGTTGAAACATAAATAAAAATAATTTTATTGAACAAAGAGATAAAAAATAAAATTATTTTAATGAAAACAAAATTCAATTTTTATTGATTTTTCCACAAAAGTATTGAAAAAAATATTTTTTTTACCGTTTTTTATAATGAATTTATTTTTTAATGTGTTTTCAATTCACTTATTGTTTTTGTTATTCAATGTTAATTTAACTCAAAGTATTGAATGCAATATTAACTATCTGATGAAAGCCGATAGTGATGTGGCTCAAATTTTAACCCTTGGTCAGTCTAGTAGAAAGTTTCCAGAGAATGAGGATCAAGTATTAAACTATTGCAGGTGAGCTATTTTCTTCAAATCAATTGTTTCATGCTTCATGGATTATATATATTGGAGTTTAATTGTGCTAGTTATATATATTTGTTTATTGAACTTAATCCTTTTATCATTTTTTTTAATCAGTGACACTTTCAAACTGATACTTGCAGTTGAGAACTATATCAAAGACTGTTTAAAAGATATGTCTAAACAAATCAGTCAATTATTGTTTTACCAAGTAAAAAATCAAGTAAAACAATTGTGTAGAAAGAATTCTAAAAGACTTCGTGAATTGATCAAGGTGGCGCCGTGTGCTAACAGGGCAACAAACGAATTCAATAAATGCAATGCCAATTTTATTGATAAATTGCAAGCTATAACCAATGCTAGTGATAATAAAAAGATACCATTGATTTGTTGGTGAGTGTACTTGGTTATTTTCAATTTAAAAATAATTTTACATTAACCTTGTTAAGTTTTCTATTATTTAAATTTTAAACTTAAAAAACACATTTATTTTTAATTCTAGTGAATATCAAAAAATATTTGCCTGCATTCACGAAAGGGGTCGCAAATATTGTAATGAAAATGAACTAGATCAAGCGGCCACACTAGTGCGGGTTATGACAGGGGGTGTGTTAGGGTCACTTTGTGCCGAATACCGGGATGACAGCGATAAATGTGAACAATTGGGTAAATATTTGTGAAGAAATAAATCATTAATTTAATTATGAATTGTTTTTCACCTGAAAATCAAAGGCAATATTCCGCTGAAAAAGAAGACACAGAGAAGGAGTAAATCATTTTACATCCCACTCATACAAGTGCTCAACAGTTTTGATACTAAAAACTTGAGTTTAAATTGAATTCAAAAAAAAGTTATTATTGAGTTTTGAGACCAGGATTTTGTAACAAATATTTTTGTTGATAACAAATAATATTTTATTAAATATTTTATTATTTCTTAAAAATAAATATAAAAATATTTCGTAATTATAATCAGACATAAAGACAGAGAGAGAGAGAAAAATATTATTTTCAAAAACTTGTTTTATTTTCTTATAATATTATTCATCTGTAAAAACAGGGGTAAATATGGGAAAGAATTTAGCCCTTAATTTAACCTTTATTAAAAGCCCCCTTGAAAACTAAGTGCCTAAATTAAATCATTATCATTAAGTCTATTGAAATGCTTTCTCAATCTAGATTGTTGATTAGACAATGCTAGTATTGAGGATACTGAAATAAAAGGCTGTATAACCTTGTTATAGTTTTAAAAAAGATTAATGATAAATCATACTGGAGAACAAGTGGACAATCAGTCGGCACCTGATTAAAAATTCAAAGTCATTGCCAGTCTATGGGTAGAGAATAGGAATACATTAAAAGCGATCATAAATTACAGGTATTTATAATTACAGGTTTGGTAACAAATTGATCGGAATTTTTATTATGTATTTTTTTATGTGCACAAGTATTTTGCACAAGTATTTTACACAAAAGCACTCATTTATTATATACCAATAAATCATATTTTTGCTTGATCTCAGTGTGTGTTTGAAATTTATGTGCAGAGAAAAGGGGGAGAAAAATAGTATTATATATTTTTCTTGTCTTTCATTTGCAACAAAAATCAATGCTATTCTCAATAATAAAGTATTTTATTTAACAGTTCAGTTGATATTGAAGTCAATATACAAACGAAATAACGGTTTTGCTTGTAATTGAAGAGAAAAAAAAGGTTTTCAAAGATTTCTTATTTTAAGTGACATTAAGTGTGAGAAAACATATTTTCTGCTGTGAATTGTGCTCTTCGTCTCAATAATCAAGAAATCAATTATGAATTTCAGTTTAAAATATTGTGTTTTTCAGTTTATTGTGTGTTTAATTTGTTTCATTATTAATTGCGGGATCAGTTTTGCGCAAAAGACTACTGATTGTAATAGTCGTGCACAACAAAAGGTTGATACAAATATAGCCAGGATTATGACGATTGGCACTTACAGAAAGTTTCCCGAAAATGTTGGTCATATGAGACGCTACTGTCAGTGAGTATTGATATAACATTTTAATTAATTATCTGATGAATTAGTGATAAGACTTGTTATGACAGTGTGTTTCAATTAATTATCTTGATGCATTTGAATAGGGAGAATATGGACATGCTAAATACAGTACGAAACTACACTGATAAGTGTCTGGAACATCTGCCTAAACAATTTGCATCGGTTTTTATATACACCGTTGAGAAGAACTTCTTTGAGACTATCTGTAAGAAGGACTCAAAGCAGAGGCGAGACCTATTCCGGGCCAGTTCTTGTGCCAATACCGGTGCGAATGAGTTTGTTAAGTGCCATCAAAATCTCATTGATTCAATGGTGGCACTAAAAAACTATAAGGATGATAGATTTAAGATACCGTTTGTATGCTGGTAAGTTTTACTTTAATAATTATTTCGTTAAATTACTGTCCTTGGTCATTGATTCACAGTGAGTACTGGAAGGTGAGGGCCTGTATGGTTCAGTCGGGCAAACGGATTGAAGACTGCGATAACCGCAAGATTGACATCATCTTGAAAATGGAGCACTCGTTGACAGACAATGTGTTGGATCTGATTTGTGGCGGCTATGAAGAGGGAACCGATAAGTGTCTACGTTTAGGGGAATCGCCTAAAAAGTTGGATAACGGACACAGAACTAAATCATTCCTATACCCGGTCATTGAGATGCTTAAGGGGTATCCAAGGATACAGGGATAAAAAAGTTTGACTTAAATATCCACTAATTATTTGATGAGATATTCATTTTATTATTTAAAACATATCATGTTTTATTGCTTTTGACTCATTATTAAGTATAATCTAATCTTGGTAATGTAAGAAATTAAATATTAATTTTCTCAACCTTAATAATCAATAAAAATAAGTAAAGTGTACTTGTTCATTACAAATAAACATTATTCATTAATTTCTGTTTTCAATCAATTATTTATCATTAAAAAGGTATTAAGTTTATTGTATTATATTTAATAATTTTTCTCAGTCTTCAAAACATATCTTGTTCACTTATATTCAGTCAGTTGTACCTGAGTATGCATAGAGTATCAAGAAAGGCGCAGATTCAGTTTCTTGGGACCCTCTTTATCAAGAGATTAAACTAAGAAGAAATAAAATTGGCTTCATGAAACTGAGCCTGAGCTTTTTTAAATATATCATATATGCATATTCAGGTTGGCAAAAGAATTTCTCTGAGACTTTTCAAACCAACCTCTCTTATATCTAAATATCAAAATTGTTATCTGTTTTGATGTAAAAAAGCATTGATTTGTTGCATAAATATATTATATTTTATAAATACTATGAAAATTAAAATCATTTTTCAATAATTATTATTTAAATAAAATTTTAATTCAATTGTAATACAAATCAAATGAAATACCTTTTAATTGATCCTTAGTTTACAGAATATTCTTCACTTACAGTAAATGAAAATATTTATACAACACATGAGAAGTATTGAGAAGTACTTTGAGAAACAAAATGAAACACTTTTATCTCGTTTAATGAGAGAAAAGGATAAATCAGTTGTTGATTTGAAATTGATTTTAAAGAAAGATAAATAATATTTTCATTATTATTATTAAAAGTCAAATAAATGAATAATATTTTGATTTCTTGCGTAAAAAAACAAATTAAAATCAGTTATTATTTTTCAATTCATGTAAAAGTACGGACAGTTTGCTGTGGTGTCGATGCGATTGTTCGCTAGTGTTTTCGGATATAAGTGTAAATACAATCACAGAAGATATAACCAAAAACATTGTCATCAAATAAATTTACTAGGTAATTAAATATAAATATATTTCTTACAGTTCTAACACTCCTTACAGTGCTTTCAATTTTATTGAACTCTTTTTCATATTATTTTCAAATAATTTGAATTCATTTCAAAAAAATACTTGAAATACAACCTTTAAAACACAAATATCAATATTTAGCAAAAGAGTGAACCTTAAAATGAATTCGGACAAATTAAATAAAATAAACAGAAAGCTTAGCTTGAGCTTTTCTTGATTACTGCCACCAAATAAAGCACACAATTGTGTGTAAAACACAAATTAACCCCTGAATGCCATTGGATTTACTAATTATTAATGTAATTAAAGTCTTGTTATACGATAATAGAGTTGTGAATGTAATCCACGAGAAGATTATAACAGATTCACTAAAACCTGATGATCTTCTTGTGCTGAACGGGAATGAACTCATAAATAAATAAATAATTATATGAATGGCTATTAAATGCCCAAAAAATTGATAAATAATTTATAAATCTTAATATATTCTATAATTTTCTTATCAATCAATGATTCACTTAATAATCAGTTTTACAATTGAATCCCTGATCTCATTGTGAGTCAACGTCTTTAATACTGTCCAACACTTTAATTATCGGCAAAACTATTGATTGACTTCTCTTTTGTTTCCTCTGTTTTTGCGGATAAACTAATTTATCGCAAGTGTCGGACGAGTCGTCATATTTGGTGCACAAAAGGCTTATCATATTTCCCTGAATAGAGTCCAAGAATCGCAAACTCTTCTCAACTTTCTCTTCATTACAAACGTTTACATTAATTACTTCGTCGTGAAAGCACTTAAACATCTTGTGATTACCGCTAAATATAATTATGTATTAATACTTTTTTTCACGTAATTTCAACTACCAGTGCTTACCAACAGAGGAAAGGTAGCTTTTGTTTGTCATCAACTGATTTAATAGCAGTGAGAATATCCACGGAATCATTGATGCACTTCTGGTATTGATTTTTTGCACCATTAGTGCAATCAGAAGACGTGAATAACTCATCCAAACGTTTACTCTGTTTACCGCACAATGACTTTGTTTGAGATCTGATTGTTTTGATGAGCACTGATAGCAAACGCTTTGGATATTCTCTCAAACAGTTTGACACATAATTATCAGCGGTTTTGATGAGTCCTTTAGTTTGACTAGATTAAATTATTAGTTAAATTAAGCTAGTTAAAATTCTTTAAAATGTTACATGTTCATTTTCTTTGTATTTCAGGTAAATTAATATTTTCATTTAGAAATTTGATCTGGATTATTTTATATTGACTTACTTGCAATACAATTGGGCTTCGGCAGCATTTCTTGGAAATTCTCGGCCAGAGTTACCAAATGTGTATAATTTGGCGAAAATACTATCCAATTGTCTATTAGTCCGCCTATTATTGCAGTCAATGCTCGTCTTGTTTGTAGACTTATTCTGAGCCAAAACCAATGCAATAATTGTACTCAAAATGATTGTTAAATATTTTAGTGAATTGTTATTGAATTGCATTTTAAATAAAATAATAAAAATCTTATGAAAATGTTTTAATGATTTCTTCAGTTGAGAGTGAAATACAGAAACAACTTTACACTTGAAAAGCAAGGGAAACAAAAATCTAGTTATTTGTAAACAGTATTAAACGATAACTAACTCTCAGTGAAATGATTTTTATTGAATATTTTTAAACATAATCTTAAGTAACCTTTAAATATATTTCACTGCAATTAAACCCTGAATTCATTTTAAGGTTCACTCTTTGGCTAAATATTTGTGTTTTAAAAGTTGTATTTCAAGTCTTTTTTTGAAATTAATTCATATTATTTGAAAATAATGTGAAAAAGAGTTCAATGAAATTGAAAGCACTGTAAGGAGTGTTAGGACTGTAAAAAATGTATTTATATTTAATTACCTAGTAAATTTATTTGATGACAATGTTTTAGGTTCAGTATAGCTTAAATTTTTAAAATTCATGTTAACAAATAATGGACACAATAAATGATCCAAGGCTTCTTCATAATAGATAAGGTCTATTAATTAATATCAATCTTATGTCTATTAAACATCAGTTATCTAACAATATATTTACAATTTTATTTTATCAATGACAATTAATTAGTTAGTTTTATAGTTGATAAATTAACCACTTGTTTACTACCATGATAATAATGATACATAAACATTGATAACATCAATGCTGTAAATAATCAAATCACTCAATATTACAAACAATTAAATATTTATCTATAATTGATCTAGAAGCAATCATTTATAGATATTGTAATAACCTTTCACAATTTATATTTTATACCTGAATTGAAGAGTTTAGTGAGGACTTCAATTCATTCCTCTTTAAAACTCTGCAATAATTGTGTTAAAGGTATGAAAAAACTTTTCGTCCGTTTCTGTGTTTTTAACTTTTTAGGGGTTGAAAGTGATTTACATTTATCCGAATCCTCTTCATATTCACCGCACAATAAATTCAATACATTAGATGAGACCGAATCCATGAGTGTCAGCAAAACCTCCCTATCCTTTGACGCACAGCCATCTGTCTTCTCATATGCTTGTGATGAACACGATTTGAATTTATAGTATTCACTGTTAATGTAGAAATTTGAGACAATTTTAATTGAGTAAAATGTGAAAGGTCTAGATTCTGAATGTTTAACCTTGATCGTTAAATAGATAGCCTTAGATAAGGAAAGGTATCAATAGTTTTAGATAATTATATCTACTATACTGACCAACAAAATGTGGGTATTTTAAACTTGTCATCAATATTTTGTGCCCCGATCATTGCATCGATGAGCTTAACCATACATTTATCCACTTCTTTAGCACTTTTATTAGCGCAGGGAAACGCTTCCATCAATTGATCTCGTTTTCTACTCTTCTTGCATATCTGTGCCATATTCTGACGGGCAGTGTATACGGAGAGTGACATCACTTGTTTCAATACCTTTTTATTGCACCGTTGGTTGTGATCGTCGACTGTCTTGATCATTTCAATTGAGGCACTGGAAATATTAATATGTATAATGATAGAGAGAAAAGTATGCTTGGTTAAAATAATACAATAATTAATGGCTTACTTGCAAAACGCTGGAAATCCATCCAAAGTTTCGGGGAATTGACGGCCACTATTGCCGACCACAACTAGCTTTGCGAAAATAGTATCAAGCTTACTTTGTGAGCTTTTTGAGCAGGAAAGTGTTTGCTGTGAGTTCACATACAAACTAAATATAATTATTTGAATAAATACTAAAATAATTGAATTAAAAGTGAAATTCATTTTCAAAAGAGATTACAACTTATTTGAGACTTATTTGTCTCTCAAACGATACGAAAGGAAATGTTTTGTGAAATGAAAAGTGAATTCAAATTTTGATTTAAAAACTTAAAACTCATTTTGTTTTTTGAATAACTGTTTGTTATTTAATGATTGATTCAAAGGCCTATTCAATGAGCACAGGTGTAGTGACCTCATAGACTACTGACACTTGTAATTAATTCATCGCCGACTGACCTTAACTACCTGTGCGGCACTTGATATTCACTCAATTCACCGTTAGATATGTGGATAAGATATTTGTGTGTTTATATAAGACGGGGTCATATTCTCAATGATATGGGACACAAAAGCTGATTACAATTTTAAGGGGAGAAAAACAGTTTTTGTTTTTATCCCTGTTTTGATTACTTAATGATTGAAATATATTTTGTAAATATCTGTAAATATTTTTAATTTGAATTAACATTGATCCATTAAAATCTAAATTCAGACTTTCATTGAAACACAATCTTTGATGATCAGATAAGAATCAAAAATTAACCTATCACATATTTTTAATTGATGATGGCTAAGCCACTGCAAGGAAGCGTTCAAACTGAGATAGTTCAAATGATTAAATTCACTTTAACCTGATATTTATTGAATGACTCTTACGTATTATGAATTGAAAAGCGTTTCACAAATGATTGATAAGTTGTTTGAAAGTTATAAAAACAAGAAGAAAATAAATTTTGAATATTTATTACTCATTTAAATATTAAAATTAAATTATAATAACTAGGTAAAATATTTTTATTGTTTCACTTCCTTTTGTGCTGAAATTTAAATATGACAAGTCAATTTAAGATAAATGGGCAAGGTATATAAACTCTTATTATTGATAAAGAGTGAAATCATTTATTTTTTAAATATGAAAATAATTTACAATTAATTTAAGAAAATGTTTTGATTTTCATTTTATTGACTCAACATTTGATATCTCATTAATAAACAATTGATTGAATGATCTTGGCTAAATGTAAATTGCAAACAAACTGCTTATAAATGAGCTCTCAAATATCAGTGAATGTAATAATCAATTAATTTAATTAACAATTAATAGTTATTTGAATTATTTATAATTGTACAGGGTAAGAAATTGATTTCATAGTGATTTGAATATTTAGACAATAAGATAATCTAATGACCACTCTCATATTAACATAAATGTCAGAATATAAGTAAAATGATTGTATAAAATAATACTAATAAGATAATATTGCTATAAATAAAATTTAATAAATGTACCAATGTGATTCATATCAATCGTATCAGGAATAAATTTCTTTTTCAAATTATTCTACAAATTATATTCAATTACTGTATACCAGCAACAATTCTTAATTTAACAGGATCGCTGTAAATATAATATTGATTGCCAATGATCCCAGTTGTAATAGTTCTTGATACTTTACACCATCATTATAAATTACTGTTATAACTGTTTAAATATAAATATTAAGTATTTAATTCAAGTGTTTTCAATACAGTCACAGCTGGTTTTCGGACTCTAATGTTTTTGGACTTCCCTGGATATTATCTATCAATTCTAAAATCCATTCCCATAGACCCTAATGTAAAATATATCTTGATTCTATCTATTCCTCTCTTAGTTTTGTTTTTCAATGCTCTCTCCCGATGAGATTCAGAATCCAGGTTTGACTGTATTTCAAAAATCAGTGCCCATTAAGACATTGACAAATGTAAAAAATTCAACAAGGGAATATTAATTACCGATGATGCCAGTAAATGATTATTGAAATACCGCAGTGTTTTAGCGATAAATCACTTGTGATTTCACAAATACTGAATCACAACAATGGCCACCCTGGTGATTAGTGTTTATGTTTAACATTACAATAGGATGGGTGGGTATGAGTCGTCCGATTCTTTTCTGTAACTCTTTATTTCAATGATATCTTTCGATGAAAACTCCATTTTAATTGTAATTAAAAATAAAACACATTTGCATTAAAAATTATTTTATTAATTAAACAAGATCAGATTACAAACTAATAAGTGAATATAGTAATGCCTTTTAATTTTAAAGTTATCCGGTTTAAAAAATAAAACAATTATTAATCTTGATATTCTTATAATAAAAGGTTCTTAACCAAAGTTGCAATAATTATCGGGATTAATGTCAATATACTCATTAATTGATTTGTTGACCTTGCACCATTGAAGTAGTCGTCCACTAATTGATAGTAAATTAAATATAAGTTATTTATAAATATAAAACACTAAGAATAATCTCACCATCAAATGACCAACCAACTTTTTCGCCCACTAACTCCTTATCTAAAAACTCTTCTAAAGGCTTGAAGTAATCCCTGAGAGGTTGGACATCCATTTTCTCACTGCCCGTCAACGCCTTCAACTGTTGAGGCCATGGCTCTGATGAGCCTTTTTTTAATAGTGCTCTAAAAATCATCAGAAATTTAAACACCAATTGATTTGTTATAGAAATACTCACTTCAGAGCACTTCCGGCCTTTGCGTTGCCGTCGATATCGCATTCATGCAACGGTATGTCTTTCTGAATGATATCGCACAGGGCTTTGTGGAACTGAAACTGAAGGATATGTGAAGCAAAGTATCTATATTTGAAAAGTAATCAAATTATTTGTTAAACGAAAGTATTTTTAATCACTTTATTCATACCTAATGTACTCAACGCTGGCTGGGATGTGATATTTTGCACCTGGATCAAAGTCGTTTTCACTCCTATTTACAGGGGGCGATAACCCTTGATAATCACCTCTTAATTCCCACCAGTGTCTATTCATGTTTTTGTCAGACACATCACCTGAAAACAGATCCCATCTCCACTTATCCATGATATACCCGAATGGTAAAAACGCTAATTTATCCAGTGCCATTTTTAGTTGATACTTTATATTAATCTTGGTCATATCAGTGCCAGGATCTAATTCTAAAAGATCGATTTTCTTGAGATGTGTAGGAGTAGAAACAGATAGAGCCAAAAGGTCACCAATAGCCTCATGGAATCCTATCACGTATGGATAAAGTTTAACTTGGTTACTAATTCCTAATAAAAGAAAAGTATTACCTGGATTAGCTCCCTCTCTATAGACAACTGGCTGTTTTTTATATTGCATATAATATTCAATGTGACCCATTTCATGATGTATTGTAATTAAATCTTCCATGTTTATATTTGTGCATTGCTTGATTCTAAAACATAGGAATAACATAGATTTAATGTATGAAATTAAATTATCAAGATCAACTCATTACTAACCGGTAATCTCCATCTGTATAGAAATCCCAGGCAGAGGCGTGACTATATACAGAATATTTTACTCAAGGTAATTACTAATTATCAAATATCACCTACCAGACCATTTTAGTGTTATCATTGGGTTTGACAATAACCGATTTCTTCCAAAACGTTTCGGTCATTTTATCCAAACCCAGGTCACCAAAGAACTTGTCCGATAAATCAAACATCATCTTGGCTGTATATGTCTTAAATGTGATAACAATAATCAGGATGAATTATTTCACCATTCATTTCATACCTTATTAACTAAAGCTTGTGTCACATCAATGGGCTTCATATCAGGGTAAGGGTCAACACCATCCACTGTGTTCATGATATTACTCCACTGTTGAGCCCACATATTGCCCAACAGATGGGCGGGAATTGTGCCGTCGTTTGGCATTTCATTAGGAAATTGTTTCCTTAAATGCTTTCTCACATAAGCGTGAAGTTTCTCATAGAAGGGCTTTAATTGTTTCCATAACGCAGCAGTGTCATCTTTTATAGTGGGTGTTTCCCATGTGAAAAGCCAGAGGTCATCCAATGTATCAAATTCTAAGGGGATATAAATACTAGTAAATAATTTTCTTGATTATTCATTGATTAGTTTCAAACTCTTATTAGGAAGTGTGTTTAGTGTCGCCGCTTTATTCCCTAATTTGTAATAGGTAATGTAATTATCTCTCATTTTGTTGCCAGATACATTTCTCCAATTAACCCAGGCTTCCATCAGCTCTGTATAGTTTCTAGAGGTGGCCATAATGTGATCCAAGTCTAAAGTTTGATATTTAAAATTATACCCTGATTGAATATAAAACTAGATTTATAAACATACCTGGATCCAACTCTAGACCACATTCATTGTTGACACAGGTGGTGGCACTGCTGTAAATGGTTTCCATTTCATTTGAGACTTTAATGAACTATGTCAATAATTAATATAATTATAATCCAATATCAAGTTATAATAAAATATTACTGTTTTGGCGTCGTTTCCATTCAAAGCTGAAGTGCCAATGATTGCCAACTTTTCAAACTGTCTCCGATTAATTGGTTTGAAATTTGTCCAATCATATTGTTTTGTTTCGATTGCCTGATTCTTTTGGAATGCATTAAATACTTCGGTGGCTTTTATCTGTCGGTGGTTAGCATTAGAATCGCACCGTTAGATCAATTTCTCTAATATAAACAGTGGTATTGTTAAATATATCAATATATATACCTGTGCTGCCGTTGTCTCGTCGTTAATATTGGTCGCATAAGCCCACTGCGCTTCACTGAATATTCTCAACTGTTCTCCCAACTTTACATTAGTATCTTCAAGGTATTTTGCAGCCTTGACTTCATCTGTTATCAATTTGTGCTCATTTGAGACCAATTTGCAGTCAATTTTGAAGACAATT
Organism: Pantelozetes paolii; assembly: GCA_034687845.1. NCBI lineage: Eukaryota > Metazoa > Arthropoda > Arachnida > Sarcoptiformes > Oribellidae > Pantelozetes > Pantelozetes paolii. The sequence continues at coordinate 16,847 of JAQGAT010001033.1, forward strand.
AACAAAATTGAGAAAATAATTGTGAATTTCATTTTCAACTCTTGTTTTCAAGCATTCATTCAATGCTTTCGATTCACAAATGATTTTACATTAAAAACATTTCAATTAATTATTAAATAAGACTTTCTTTTCAAACATTTTATTTCAATTGTTTTATTAGTTTTAGTTTATTATTGAGTGAATCATAGATCCATTAAAATTATCAGGTTTATAGGCACTAAGATTTTGTTTTATCAGAGTGACATCATTTTATTAAAATAATAAAATGGTAGTAAACTTACCCTAATTGGAGATAGTTAATTTTAGAAAATATTACAATACACTGGAGGTTTTGTTTGATTAAATGAACTGGCACACTTATTCATTTATTTTAACAATTAGAAATGAATTTTCCTGATGTTTTAAGTATTGTTTTCATTTAATTACCTTTGTGAATCCTGAATTAATATTATTTTACATTGATAAGACAAGTAATAATTACTTTTATTGATGTTAACCGTCAACCTATGTGTTAATCATAAATGTGTAAACTGTAAACAAAATTATTGCCAATAATATCACATACTTTTAATTATTTTATTACAGGGTAATTTGGAAGCAATGCCTTCAGATCAATAACTAAACCAGTTTCTTTTTATTATTATCAATCAAAGTTCAAAAATACATTAAATACTTAACAAATATTTTGAGTATATTCTCAGAAATGTCTTTTATTTTTATTTGATTTGAAAGCAAATAGTTTTGATAACCTATCAGGCAATTGTTGATTAATGCACTGGGTCGTCTTATGCTCAGGCAAACATCTTCGTTGATTTTCATCAAACACATAATTCTTATCAATACAGCTATAAAACTCTATTTCCATTAATATCTCGCTTTCGCTGCTATAAAAGCAATGATAAAACTTATGGCAATCGTATTGATTGCGGAAAAGACCCGCCTCTAAGCACTGGATATATCTGTCATATATTTCAATATAATGCATATCTGTTTCCTCTTCACCGCCGGTATCTAACAGTGATACCTGTGTCGATGTGATCAGTGGTGCTATTGATGTAGAATCAGTTGGTGTTGGATACGTGGGTGTTGAGGATGAAGGACATGGATCCTTTTCAAATTGCTTATCGCGACATTGCTCATCTTGATCCAGTGAAACACATCTAGATACATCACCTTCTATATGGCGAAAAACCGTTTGACGGCCAGTGTTATCATTTGGACATTTGAAAAAATCAATCTTGGTAATATTCTCCGTCTCATTGGGTTTATTGCATCTGTAGAATAAGTGACAATTATATGGGTTCACAAAAGAACCCAACTTTCCCTCACATTGGATATAATCATTCCAATCGATTCTACAGTTAAAACCAGTGGTAGTGTCTATGGCACTGGTAGTCAATGTTATGGGTGGTGTATGCGGATGTTCAGTAGTGATAGCGCTTGTTGATTCAATTGTAGTAATTGGTTCAAGGGTAGTTGTTGGCTCAGTAGTGGTTGAGTAATCAGGTAATTGTGTTTGTATACAAGGGTGTTGGGCATCTAAGCGAACACATGTTTGATCCTCGTCACTCCACACCATTGGTACATCTTGTGGACAGGTGTGAAATCCAATATACATATGTCTGCTTGGATCACCCTCAACAATATAACATTGGTAATAGTCGGTACAGTTGTATGGGTTTCTAAAAAAGCCCTCTTTTCCGGTGCATTGAATATACGGTCTCCAATCGAATTCACATTTATTACGGTCCTTATTGAAAATTTGTTTTTCTTTGCACTGACCTAAAGGAGTGGTGGTTTCAGTGGGTGGTTCAGTGGGTGTTTCAGTGGGTGGTTTAGAGGGTGGTTCAGTTGTTATAACCACCTCACAACAACCATCT
>JAQGAT010001034.1:0-18722 GCA_034687845.1 Pantelozetes paolii
GAGAGAGAGAGAGAGAGAGAGAGAGAAAAAGAGAGTGAGAGAGAGAGAGAGAGAGAGATTGTTGAAAATGCTATTATTTTATATTTTATTGTTTTATGGTTTAAATTGATTTTGTGATCAATGAATCGATGTCTTGAAAAATATAAGAATATTTTAGCGTTATTTATGATACCATTAGATGATATGTATTGAATCTATTGATACCAAAGAGCGGGTGTTTTCACTTCAATAATAGTCTGTACTCTTGTAGTGATCCAGAAGTGGTAGAAGTGGTGATGATATCTTCAGATCACATAAAACATGCGCACAATTGCATGCAATCAATGATGCCTTCACTCTGTTTGCCATTTAGACCATTGAAGACCTCTTTTTGAGCAAAGATTGAGAATTTGTTTCTCATTAGGCTTTGTATTGTTTCCAAGACTTTCATTACATGTTATAATAACATCAATAAAATGATGAAATTATTGTTAAATAGTGTTTACAATAGATTCCATGTCTTTCTTCAAAATTATTTCAAACGTTAATCAGTTTTTTCACAAATCTCTGCTCTAATAATGATTTTGTTATCATTTTTGTATTAAATTTAATAATATTTTTGTCATTTCATTGAATTTTGGTTTATTTTTTGCAATTAAATCAATGTTATGACAAATGCTATGAAATGTTTGCACATATTTTTGTTTAATTATGTTATTATACAAAAATATAGTCATTTATACTTCAATACTGTCCGCATATATGGCCTCAAGTCTTGTCAATACATTCATAACTAATATTTGGTTTAATTTGAGGGAAATGTTATTCAAATGTATTTTAATGTGATTTTATGCAACATTTAGTGTAATTGAAAATAATATACATTAATAACAATAATAGTAATAAAACTGCAATAAAATGAAAGTCATTTCAAATCAAAGATGTTTTGGATTTGTTTTGTGGACTTCGGCCTCAATTTTGAGACCAATATTAAGTCTATCCTTAATTCAAGCCTTGATTTTAGTGAATGAGATGTTATTAATACAAATGTGTTATAAATTTCCATCAGATATGAAGGATCCATGTCATCAGAAAGAGTGTAGATTTGGTGCTCAATGCAAACCAACCATTGATGGACGCAATGCCGAGTGTGTCTGTCCAACAGTCTGTGCCACTTATGGTGACTCCAGAGGCAGTCGACCTGTTTGTGGCACTGATGGCAGAGATTATCCAAATGTATGTGAATTAAGAAGACATTCGTGTAAAGGCATGAAAGAAATTACAGTTAAATTCACCGGTGCTTGTGGTAAGGGTTATGTCATTTAGTTATTTGTTATGTTTTTATTCACAAATATTGAGTTATTTTTCAAATGAATCGTTAAAATCGATGGAAAGGTTATACAAGGGTTTGACAGCAAAGTGTCATTTAAGGGCAAAACTATTGAAACACTGAGTGAAAGCACTCAATGGGTAGACAAACATAAAATCATTTTTCAAATTATAAACTTTTAATTAAAATAAATATTATATTATTTAAACGATTAAAGAATTTATCAAAAATACAGTAAACGTTGAAAAAATGAAATTAAGTTAAAAATTAATCTAAAAATGAATCAAATTTTACACAATATTTGAATGAATTTCTTTATTTTTTTTGTTTTGCGGTTCAAATAATTTGTTTAAATTTTACATAAACTCTATAACCAGTTAACCAAAAGACAAACATTAAGATTAAAAACATCTTTTCTATATTTGATTTCTACATTTTTACCCAATACCTATCAGTACTCTATTGATTCACTTAATATTTATCTTAGTAGATGTTTTGGTCTTTTCAGGGTTTACTCAAAATATAATTATTTCATACATTTATTGCTTAAATGTTGATCACATTTAGTAAATATTTATATATGCAGCAATATTAGAAATTTGAGCATGGTCATATACTCTACTCATAACAATTCATTCATGCATTCGATTAAGACTTTTCATTAATTAAATGATTGCTTAAATGAATTTAAATTTTAACTAATTATGAATTAATCATTAAATTATTAACACATAAAATGTCAGATAATAACGCAATACTATTATATAATATCTATTTGTGCTTCAGATCCATGCGATGGTGTTGAATGTCCGGCCTCTCAGATATGTCAATTGGATGATCACAGGAATCCGATTTGTCGGTGCAATGCTGTTTGCAATCAAGACTTTAAGCCCGTCTGTGGCAGTGATGGCAAGACATACACTAATGAATGCATTTTAAGAGTCGAGGGATGCAAAGCTCGAAGAAGTCTTCGGATCATTCACTCGGGTGGCTGTGGAGGTATGGGTCCTCCGATTGCTATTTATTTTTTTAAATCCTATTCATTATTGAATAAAATTATTATATTTTTAAAAATATTCAAAATTTGTTTTACTTTTGAATTGAGTTTTAGTGTTGAATACATTTATCTTTAAATTTTTAATTGAAATATTTATTAGACTCTAATCCCTGTGCGACTCTTCAATGCACACAATTTCAAGAATGTGAGATCGATCGGTATGGGATCGCTACCTGTCAGTGTCCTCCTCCCTGTCCAACAATCTTGAGACCCGTTTGTGGCAGTGATGGAGAGAATTATGACTCTGAATGTGATCTTCAAAGACAGGCCTGTCTTCTGCACAAAGATATACATTTAAAACATTCCGGGATTTGTGGTAAGTATTACTCAAATTAATGATTGAATTGTTTTTATAAAAATGTTTTGAATATTAATTAAATGTTAAAAAAGTTTTATTAGTTTTGATAATTAAAACAAAACATAAATAATTGTAATAATAATCAATGAATTGTTAACTATATTATAGGAGATGACGGGCCGTGCAGTAAAAACTCAAATTTTTGTCAATTCGGTGCCATTTGTGTTATGAAACCTAATGGAGAGCCGGCGTGTGAGTGCCCGACCTGTTCTGAGGAGTTTAAGCCCATCTGCGGGAGGTATGAAACTCTGAATATATTTATGATTTATTAATTCATTGGTTTTTGAACTGAAAATAATGTTTGGATTCCTATTGTGTCTGAAAAGTGATGGCATATCGTATCCAAACGAATGCAAAATGAGAAGAGAGTTATGCGAACAGAAAAAATCGGTTGAAATATCTTTTACTGAAGGACTTTGTAGTGAGTCTTAAATCAAATATTAATAATATTTCAATTTTATTGCATTTCAACTGAATTTTTGTTTTGACCCCTTATTTCATGTCATATACTATTGGTTTGAAATATTTCTATCAATTTGAGTCAAAAATATTTTGTTTTAAGCAATTTATTGATCAAATAATGAAATAATGTCTTTAAATGTAATATATTTTTGACGATATTTTACAATAGATTTATAACTAAATATAAAAATCAATTATTAGTCAATGTTTTCATCATTTTTATAAACATTAACTAAAATTTTCAAAATATTTTATTAATTAGTTTACAATTGAAACTCAGATAGAAATAACAATTCTCGACTGAAGTGAGCCTTTAATTCAAAAGTCATATCAAATAAAGTTATTTTTATGAATCAAACACTTGAGAAGTATTAATGTTTTTTACTAAAAACAATAACATTTGAATAAAGTTTTGACATATATTTCAAATTTTTATACAATTGTTTGAAAACTCAAATGACTTTTGACTTATATTTGAAAGAAAACATTGTTTTCATTAAAAATATGTTTCAATGAAATGTTATTTTGTGTCCAAATGTTTGAGTGGTTTTTGTTTTATTATAGCATTTGTTGAGCTTATAGTAAATTATTTTTGTATTGCATAGACGGCTGTGAGAACAAGAACTGTGAATTCTATTCAGTGTGTGAGTCGGATGGCCAGGGAGGCCAATGTATTTGCCCTCAAAGCTGTGTTCATGTGAGTAAAACCCATTTATTGATTGGTTTATTGGATTGATATTTGAGTTAATCTAATAAAACATTTCATTTGATTTCATATTACAGATTGAATCACCGGTTTGTGGTATGTATTGTCCTATCAGTGCCTATCAGTACCTATTTTGGTGTCAAATGTGACGCGAATTAAGATTAGGTTTGAGTTTGAGTTAAAAATTGATTATAACTTACTGTAGGCTCTGATGGAGTCACTTATGACAACGAGTGCCAAATGCGAGTGTCGGCCTGTAAGCAGGCACAGTATGTTACTGTGGCCACAAGAGGTCCGTGCGATGTCTGCCATAATGTCCACTGCAAGTACGGCGCCAGATGTGAAAACGGTCGGTGTGTCTGTCCCACGGAATGCCCTGATGTTTATGAACCCATTTGTGGCAGCGATGGAGTGACTTATGTCAGTGAATGTGAAATGAAAAGCGCTTCGTGTCGTCAGAGCACTGATATCTCAGTCAAGTTCTATGGAGAGTGCGATGAAATAGTTGGTTCGGGATCAGGTATTTCACTTTCATTTAGATCGTATTATTTTACTCTATATATAATGACTTTATATTTTACTGTAGGATCGGGTGGTTATACAAAAGTGTGTGACAGTAAGACCTGTCGTTACGGAGGTGTTTGTGATTACGACGAGAATGGAGTTCCTCATTGTGTTTGTACTTATCATTGCCCGCCCTCTGGACACGACTCCGAACCGGTTTGTGGAAGTGATGGCCGACTATATGATAATGAATGCAAACTACAAGAGGAAGCCTGTGGTCGACAACAGGAGATAAAACCACAGGACATGAAAATGTGCGAAGAAGTGAAAATCCTTGCGTGCGATGGAGAGCCACCTCTTGTTAACCCTATGACTAGAAAAGAGTATTTTTGTGGCGAAGGCCCGGACTCTAAGACATGCCCTCCCAATAGCTATTGCCATAAAGGAAGCAATTTTGCCAAATGTTGTCGAGAAGTAGTGACAGTTAAGAGTTGTGTTGAAACTACTTATGGCTGTTGTCCTGACGGTAAGACCGCAGCACAGGGTGTTAACAGCGCCGGCTGTCCTTCTGTCTGTGGCTGTCAACGACTCGGCTCTTACTCTTCTTCATGTGATCCGACAACAAAACAATGTCATTGCAAACCAGGTGTGGGAGGAATCAGATGTGATCGATGCGAAGCTGGCTTTTGGGGTCTTCACAAGATATCTGATAATCCAAATCTGGGGAACAGTGGTTGTATTCCCTGTGCTTGCAATGAGTTTGGCTCGAGTAGAGATGATTGCGAACAAATGACGGGAAGGTTAGTAGTATTTATATTTTGTACCAAATATTCACTGTTTCTTATATACTCCTCAACCCATCAACTCATAGGTGTGTTTGCAAAGTTGGGATACAGGGTATGAAATGTGATGTATGTCCAGAGGGAATGGTTTTGGGACCGGAAGGTTGTACTGATGGTAAGCAAACACTTTATATTGTATTTACTTTTCATTTCATAACCTAATGATTAAATTACATCACTTAAGCCTCACTAACCCGAACCCTCCCGGGCTCTTGTGCTGACATAAAATGTCATTTCGGCGCAGTTTGCAAAGTAAGGGTCGGAAGAGGAGTGCAATGTGTTTGTGATATGAAGTGTTCAAACGATAGTCAACGCAAACACACCTCTGTGTGCGGTTCAGACGGCAATACATACGGCTCTGAATGTCAACTCAGACTGTTTTCATGTCGCTATCAAAAGCGCATTACAGCCACACATGAGGGTCAGTGCAAGTCTACCACTTCTGAAACTGGTGTAACAGCCGGTCCTGTCAGGCGTTCCACAGTTTTTAAGACAACTCAAGACACAGAAAAGTCTACTCGAGAAGTCAGTCTTCATGAAAATATGCTTATGAGCACTGGACCCACAGTTCCAACGCATACCTTACCAGAAGTTATACCAACCCCTGTGGAAACGCCTGCATTTGATGGCATGTCTTATATAGAGTTACCTCGACTCCAGGCCTACACCAGACTTACACTTGAATTAGAGTTTAAAACATATGAAACAAACGGTATTTTATTATATAATGGACAGACACTTAGCGGCGAAGGAGACTTTGCATCCCTGGCCATCAAAGACTTACACATTGAGTTCAGATACAATTTAGGCAGTGGAACAGTAATTCTCAGATCTAACCTTCCAATCCAATTGGGAAAACATATAAAAGTGGTCGCAAAGAGGTATCTTTGGGACGGGATGTTATCAGTTGAGGGACAGGAAGATGTTTCGGGCAAAAGTCAGGGCGCACTCAAGTCACTTGATTTGACGGAAAACCTATTCTTAGGTTATATCCCTTCCAAAGAGAAAAGGATTTATGAGAACATAGGAATGAATAAAGGATTAGTCGGTTGTGTCTTGAAGTTTAGAATCGGTCGCAAAGACATTGATCTAAATGTTCCGGAATCTAAAGATATCATTAAATTCTCAAACATTCGTAAGTTTTTATCAAATGTTTCATAAAATTGTGAGACTTTATGTCACTTTCCTTAAGGCGAGTGCAACGATGCGAACCCTTGTCATAGTATCCCATGTCTTAACGGCGCCACATGTTTACCACAAAAAGAGTCCTATAAGTGCTTTTGTGACAAACAGTTTACGGGAAAGCAATGCGAAACACCTATAAATGCCTGTTCTTCGAACCCGTGCACTGCCGGTGCGACTTGTATTGTATTACAAAACTCTATTTCTGACGACTTTGTATGTAAGTGCCCGAACGGAAGGACTGGTAAACTGTGTGCTGACTGTAAGTCATTTCAATCATTCCTTAAATAATTTATTTTTAATAATATTTTGCAAATACTTATCAATACTTCAGTGCAAAGAGAGATGTTTGTCGTAAAAGTGCCCGACTTTTGGGGAACGTCTTTCTTACAGTTACCTACCCTTCAAGGTGTCAGTCAAGCCTTCACTATAGAGGGTATGGTTTTGAATAGTATTTTACAATTAAATTAATTAAATATAAAACAAATGCACAAATAGTTTGGTTTCTTTCACGAGCTATACATGGAATGATCCTTTATAATGGACAACAGGCCTCAGGAAAGGGTGATTTTCTGTCACTCAATATAAATGACGGTTTCGTACAGTTTCGCTATGACTTGGGAAGTGGTATCGCAAATGTCAGGTAATTGTTATTGAAATTAAATATTTGATTGGTTTCTGAAAAGTGTTTGATTTGAATGCAAACCAAACTAATAGTGGAATCGTTTCTATTTCGTGAGTTTTTTACATTCAATTCATTCATTAATTTATTACAAAATATTTGCAAACATTATATATATTTCTGTTTTACTATTAATTTAATTGATTGAATGTATTAGGAGTGAAAATCCGATAACTTTAGGGGAATGGCATTCAATTCGCATAACAAGGAAGAGGAAAGTTGGGACTTTGCAATTGGATGACGGGTTGGTTGTGTTATTTGCTTTGTATTCACTATTATATCAATTAATGATTTCATAAATTCAAAAAAAAAATTCAAATTATTATTTAAATTATTTTTTTGTACAAAATTTTCAAATGATTTAATGCTTTCCCTTGTCTTTGAACAATAACTACCAGCCCTATAGTGGAAGGGGAATCAAAGGTAATAAATATAAATGTATGTAAGTTCTGACATTTGTAATCATGAAATGATTTGTTAATACCAGGGTTCATTAAATGAGCTAAACTTAGAACAACCCCTTTATATCGGAGGCGTTGAGAATATGTATGCAATAAATCGTGACTCAGGTATTATGATTGGACTTAACGGTGCGATTCAGAGGATTGTCGTCAACGGAGAGGTTTGGGATAATTTAGTTCAGAGAGCAGTAAAGCACAGGAATGTACCAGAATATTTAGGACCTCCTTGTGGTTCAGATGAATCACCTTGCTTGAATGGAGGCATTTGTATGGCTCAGCGTATGTCTAATTAATTTTCACTACAATTATGGCACAAAACAAAAATGTATTGATTTATCCAACAGTTAACGACTATATCTGCAAATGTAGTGCCAAATACACGGGAAAAAAGTGCGACAAATGTATGTCTTCTCAACTAATTTAGCACTTAATCAAAATTAATTGCAATTGTCTTTACTGGTGTCAGTGATGGAAAGGGAGGACTTGAATAAACCGGTGTCTTTCAAAGGAAACACTTTTCTTATGTTTGCCAACAAAATCATTACAGTGTAAGCAATACTAAGCAATACTAAGCACTCATTCAAATCATTTTCTCTTCACTTTCATATCATTTAAACAAAAATCAAAGCATTATTTAATCCAAACTTTAATTATGTTTTCATTCCTTAATAACTGAAATAATTTTCATCAAAACATTTCATAATTATTTGAATTTATGATAAAAAATGATTGAATGCTAGAAAAACACATTAAATGTTATTTCACTTATGAAACAACAAATACTTTTGAAATTTCACTTTTAATAACAATTTTCTTATTTTCTTCTGATTGTTATGCCATTAGTGATGACAATCACAGTACGGAATCTGGAGAAGTGGGGTATGTTTTGCATGTTCTCATATCCTCTCCCTTTCATAACATCACTTATTTATCAATAGTTAATTAAATCAATGAAAGATTTGAATTGTGATTATTATTGATATAACTTTAACCTCTTGTAGGGTTGAGGGTCAGAGAGAGAATAGATTTGAAATAACGTTTCGCACAACTCATACAAACGGAATCATTCTATGGTTGAATAAGGGGGGCACAGCTCAGGGGGATTACCTGTCGTTAGCCGTTTCCGATGGCTTTCTGGAACTCAGTTTTAATTTAGGAAAACAAAAGGAGTTATTAATTCTTAAAAGTATTTCTGCGATCAATGACGGGCACTGGCATACAGTCCTCGTCAATAGGTTTGCATTCATTTATCTTTGATATGATATGAAACTAAATCTTTTGATATTTGAAAGAAATAAAAGACTCGGAGTCATGCAAATTGATAATCAACAACCAATCAGTGGAACCTCAGAGCCCGGGGCTACTGAGCTCAACACCGATGGAGTGCTTTGGATAGGTATGTAGTGTTTGTGTTGTTATAAATACTTTTCAATATTTAGGTTAATATTTCCTTGAAATCTGGTTTTGAGACAAATGTTTGCATTATTTAATGCATAACCGAAATATACAGTATCATAGTATCATTCCTATATTTCAACCTTGCTCATATATATTATTTGATCACTATCAATAGGTGGATCACCTGGTCTTCCAACTGGTCTTCCAACTCAATATTATCAAGGATTTAATGGTTGTATTGGTTCAGTGAAGGTGGACGGGGAGACACTTCAGTTGACATCCCATACCACTGCCAGTAATCTTGAGTTTTGTTCCATACCTTGAAACGCGTTATTAGTCATGAATTTGGGCTAAAATTACATTCAAATGAATGACTGATTCTGTGATCTATTAGCGAGTCATCAGTCAAACGGACGGCACAACTGTTGAGACAAAATTCATTTTTCGACTCATTTGTAACATTAATATACATTCAAGTCATCAACTCATAAGACTTTGATCAGTGCTTCAGCGCCAGCACTAGACTCAGGCCGTGAATACTTGAATTGCCATATCTTAAGACATAATGTAATAATAATTGTAATTATATTTCAAAATAAAATGATTTTATAAATATATTAAACATTTGTTTGCATTCATTGAGAAATATATTTCAACACAAACTGTGAAACAATAGAAGTCTTAAAGACTTTCTCAACTTTTGTTACATTTTGTTGGAAAGTTGTTTCACAGCTATATATGAATGCAATTTTGTTTTATAGGCTATAATCCAAATCCATTAGAAATGAATAATATTTGAATGAATTTGAAATTCAAATAAAGAAATATTAAAATTCATGAAAATATTATCGAAATCTCAAAACATTATGTTTTATTGGTTTCAATGAAATTCAGTGTCAAATGATTATTGAAACTCAAAATTTCTTAATTTAAATGATACACAAAAAGGGGTTAAATATAACAAAGAAATTGTTTTTTATGGAAATATTTTTATTAATATTTATCAATATTTAACTCATTTTTATAATACAATTGATTCAGTGGTCCGTTAATGTGATCGTCCGTCCGATCGTCGTATTCAATGACAATATCTTTTAAAAACTTTCGTCTTTTTGTTGAAATTCAAAACCAAATGGTTTCAGATCTGAATTAAAAGTATTGAAATTTGGGATTTTTGACAACAATTTGATCGGAGTTTCAATTGGATTCACATTTGTTTGGAAGTTATGGAATGGGATGAAGGATTGGATCGGCTTTTCCTCTGTTAAAACGGTTTCAAATTTCTTTTGGACCGGAAAATCAGTGAATGTTTTTTGTTTAAGTAAAGTGCGCTGAAAGAGGGGTTGATTCACATGAATGGGTTGGTTTACGATTGATTTCAAACCAAAGACTGGGATTTCTGGCTTTATTTGCACTGTTTTAAAGCCAACGACTTGTTTGTGTAGGTCGGGTCGGGGACCAAACTTTAGGGCTATCTCTTCTGCTGGCAATTGTGATGACTGTACGTCTACATCGGCTGAAGACTTGCTTTCAGTTCCGGGTTCGTTGGTTTGCACCTTAAGTTGCAAATATAGTGATAATTAAAAAACAGTTATAAATATGGTTCATACCTGAGCTCTAAATCCATTTTCATCGGCGATATAATTGACAATTCTTTTGATTCCTTCGGCAGACACTAAGCTATATGAGCCCCGAACCACACCTTAAAGACAAGATAACTGTCTATGAGTGCAAACAATGTTAATGTCTTACCCGAAGCATCGGCTGATTCCTGTCGCGCAGAACCACCATCTGTTGCGTCCGCAGTATAGCTGAAAGAATACGGAGATATTGGTTCCGATTGTGCCTCTTGTAGATCAGAGACCACTTCTCTTCGGCCGATATTATTGAAATTGAGTGCTTGACTCAAAGCAAAACAACTTATGATTATCTGAATTGAGATTATTTTTAATTTATTTTTCAATGAATAGAAATCTTAACAAAAAATTACCAAAACTTTCATTTCGTCAAAATGTTATCCAAATTTATTGTAAACTATGAAACTTAATGAAAAGATGCACAAGAATTGCATTATATATATACCGAACCATTTATACCCCGAAGACATTTGAGGGACAGTCCAGACATGTATTTTTAATCTAACAAAAGACGGATTTGAAATAAAAACGAAAGTCTTCTTCACTTCCAGACAACACTTCCAGACAACAGGAAAGTCTACTTTACCTTCAATTTTGTTGATAAAAATACTGCAATAATAAGGTCATAGAAAATGAAAATTACTTTTATAGAGGAATTGCTGGGCAGTGGGATGTCCTATGGATGGTTGGGCTGTGGGTTGTCTACAGTTAAGTCTATTTTCACCTAAAGCTATGAGATTTAAGATTAGATTTTAAATTAAAAATAATTTTTTTTGTTATTTTAATTAAATATTAAAAACCAATCAATTTTAACATCAGATAAAGTATTTGTGAATTAAATGTCATTGAAATTAATGTTTAAAAACATTTTTTATTCAAATATTGGGTCAAAAGTCAAATAACATTAATCTTTTTGTTGAGGAAAACCTATCTATTCCTCTATTTTATGGCATTTTTCTTATAATAATTTGTTTCCGAATAAATAGAAAAGTTTTTATATAATTATTAATCCATTGATTGATTGAAAGGCCTCTGAAGTCTAAATAAATAAATATCTCTTAAATCGTTAAAAATTCAAAAATTACTTAATTTTGATAATAATTAACAGAAATTTAAAGCTTGTGTTAAATAAATGCATAAATACTTCAATAAATTGTTGATTAATATGAACTTAAATGCAATTATTAGTCAATTGTTAGTCAATATTAACGAACAATATATTTGTATTAATAATGATATGAATGATTGAAATGCTATTAAATTTGGATAAAAATAATCAATAAATAAATAAATTAATAAAAACTCAAATAAAACCCAAAAAAACAATAAAAATATTAAAAATTGATTAAAAATTGTAAATAAGATGTAAATATATGTTTGAAAACCATTTATTAAACCCCCCTTTTAGTCGATCCCCTTAAAGGACTGTTAAATGTTCCCCTATTAGGAGGTGTTCTGTTGCCCCTATTAGGTCCGCGCCAATTGGGACCAACAGCACCGTTAGCGCAGCGCTCAGGTCGAGGTCCACTGGCAGGGGGTCTGCCGAGAGTAACCCTTTCCCTATCCATTTCCAATTCTTCTAATTTCTGAGTTAAACCTAATTTCTGTTGAATTGCTATTCGAAGCAAAGAATTAAGAGTTTTCTTCTCGTCTTCTGATGACTTGTATTGTCTCTGGAGTTCATCTATTTGTGAGACGTAGTCCTCACAGCGCGCGGCAAACATTGAGCGCAGGGATGCAAAGGTCGCCGCATCTTCTTTCAGTGCCTAACAATACAAATAACATAAGTATTTAATGAAAAGCAATCGAAAGGCCAGACCTTTAATTCATTCCTAAGTTTAGTCATAGTCTCAGTCACGACAGCCTTTTCTGTTTCATATTTGGACTTAAGGTTAGCGAGAGCTACCTCTGCTGTCTGTTTGTTAGCTTTCAATACAGTCCTAAGAGTTGCAATTTGTTCTCGTTTTGTAGATAAAAGTGACTTAAACCTAACCACTTGGTCCTGAAGGTCATCCAACTCTGCACTCGAGATCCCACTCGAGGTGTCTGACTGCGGGGGCAATGATTTCGGAGCAATCATTTTGGCTCTGGAGAAACGGTGTTCTATCGATGTCTCGACCGCTGTCTTCAAGTGCTTTAATTGATCTCGAATTGTCTCCAAAAGGTTTGAATCAAAAGATTTAATGATTTTTAAGGAATCGTTAGAATAATTCAGTTTATCCTTCAATTGATCCAATTTTATGGACGAAACAGAGTCTGAAGTCATCGATGAGTTAGGCTTTGCGTGATCTAAGACTACACGGGTTGGGGTCTCGCCGTTCACTGCATTGATATCAAAGCAAAAAGTATTACAATTTATAGTAAAATATTGTAAATAATCAAAACCTAAGCAAATGTGATGATACAGTGCCGCCAACTCTTCGGAAACAGTGATTAAGTCGTCCTGAGTTAGACTCAAATTACCGAAGATTTCCGAAGTGATTGCAGTCATAGTCTTCAAGTCGTCCTCCAAGTAATTGGCTTTTACTTCATATGATTGCAATTTATTCTTCAATTTTATCACTTCTTCTCTTAAATGACTTGAATTCGAGTCATTCATCTGTTTCTGAAGAATGTATTTCAAACGAGACAACTCTGGGAACTCAGGGTTTGGTTCAATATTATCGCACTCTATGTCTCCATAAAGTGATAGCAAATCATTAATAAACTCAAAAAACTTTAAAAGTTTGTTGTTTTGAATGTTTAGCTCTGTTTGTGATTTCTCTAATATTACTTGAGATTCAGTTAACCTTTGATTTAATTGTATTTTTTGGTTTTCAGACTCCTCTAGCATTCGCTCCAACTTCTTGATCTCATTCAAGTGCACTTCACCAAACAGCGATCCCTCCAGTGATGAGGGCTGGGTATTGGACGGACTGATCTCACTGTTGACGGGAGACCTCAACATATCCGCCTCAAACTTCTCAAGAGTTTGATTGTTCTCATCGAAGGGCTCCGAACCGTCGGTATTGAGTTCATCTGCAAATAATAATCATTTGAATTAAACTATTATTTCATTCAAGACTTGGAGAGGAATAGGAATAATGAGTTCAAAATGTATTGAAATAAACAAAAAGTGAAAACAAATATAATTTTAATAAAAACATAATAAAAACAAAATATTCTAATAAAGAGTGAAATGTTTAGACATTTAGACATTTATGGCGATAAACAACACGTAAGACATGAGATAATCAAAGATAATAATCTTCGACAGAATATATTCCATCCATTCCTCTGCATATCATTTGAAAGATCTGTTTTAGAAACACATTTTTCCGATAACTTATTCATTGAGTCTTTACTACAGTTTTGGTTCACTTTATTCACATTCAAAGCATTCAAACAAATCGAGTCTTCGTTTCGACCTTTTGGTTCACTTTTGTCCACAAATTGCTTACAAACTATCGGTAATTGTTTTGAAACCCTATTAGAACTCAAACTAAAAGTCTTTGGCTTTGTTTCTCTGACACTACTTTGACCACAGTTTGGATCAATTGGCAACTCATGAGTGGTATTATTGTTAACATTGATATCAATCGATGGTCTCTTACTTCCGAACTTAAGTCCTGCAAAGCCGGCAAAACTGCTTAAATTGATAATTGACTCTGAATTAAGTCTTTTATCCAATTCCTTCTTAACCGCATATTTCTGCTCCCTTTCCGACTGCAAGGCTTCCAACGCTTCTTCCATCTGATTATCCAAAGATGAAATCCAAATGAAAAGTAAATAACTATAAATGCATTCCTGACCTGTCTTTCGGCAATTTTCTTCAAGTGCTCATACTCTTCGAGCTGTGCCTGAATTGCCTCCATGTCCTCCTGAAGACGTCTGACTTCATGTTTTGAAGTCTCGAAATCAATTTGAGATGACTTTAAGGAAGAGATTTGCTTCTGGAGTGAAATGTTTTCCTCTTCCAACTCGTTATTGTCCGCCAAAAGCCGGGATTCCCTAAACTTTAGTTCTTTCAACTCAACCCTTAAGTTCTTTCTCTCCCATTCCATCACTTCTATCTGTTTTGATATATCAGTAAAGTCCTGGCAATACCTTTCCTTCTCCGCCTGAACCCTCTCCAACTCATGTCTCACCTATTAATGGGTTAATCAATAAATTAGACACAAAACCCAATCAACCCATTGATGACAGACTTGTTTGAGTTCCCGCTCGAGTTCATGCAAAGCGGTGGCAAAGTTGGCCTCTTTGTGGGCCGACTCCTGAAGAAGTTTTTCCTCTCTTTCAATGCCAGTGTTTGCCGAAACCTTTTGTATGGTTTGGGATTTTGTGAATGCCTTTAAAACAAATACAAATCATTGAATCATTGCTTGCAATCAGTGGTCAAAGCAATTGATCCAAACCTCTCTTAAGTCATCCAAATCTTTCTTCGTTGTCTCGTAGTTGGTCTCCAACTCATCATACCTTCGCTGCAACTCTTCCTTCTCGTCCTATCATTAAAGTGATAATAACTATAGTTTGGATACAAATGACTCAATGGTGAGGACAAGAGGACAACAGACCAGAAGGACGAGACCATACTGTGCTGATTGGATCTTCTCTGCACTCGTTTGAGCCAATTCTCGGTTCAATCGATCCAACTCTGACTTAAGAAGAATCACTTCTTGTGGTTCAGTCATTGATATACACTTTGAGTTCAATTAAATCAACGATTGTTTCAATTGATAACAAAAATCACAAACATTTGACTTATTTTTCATTTTATTTGATATTAAATTAAATTAAAAACTTTTTTTGAGTGAAAAATAGCCAAACATTTGACACAAACTTAAACATTGAGTGAATGAATGAATCAATGGTTTTATGAGACACTCATTGAGAGTACAGTTGTCTTCAAATGTCTGTTCACTGAAACCCAAACCAACTCTGCATTAAAGTCAACAAACATTTGTCACAAATGAGTGAATCGTTTAGTGTTTTCTTGTTTTTGTAATTAATTGCAAAACAATTGACACTAAATTCAAATCAATTATTGTTTTCAAACAAATCATCAAAAATCTGATATAATTTACAAAACATTGCATTAATTGTGAAAATTGTGTTAAAATTGTGTTAAAATTGTGTCAATTATTGTCTAATTTGAGTGAAAAACACAAAACTTATGACAAAATCATTAAAATTTCATTAATTTTCTGATAAATTGTTTTAAAAACAAAATATAAACAAAAATCTAATCTTTTTTTGAATAAAACGTAAATATTATTCAAAAATAATTATAAAATCATTTAATTATTGCATAAAATGTGAAAAAATATAATTAATATTGAAATGAAAGGCAAATGAATGGCAAACCAAACGATTAACATGTCTTTCACTGAACTGTCAATCAATTCAAGCTATCAATTGATCCAATCTTCAGATGTGATGACAAACCAATCAACAAATGCATACAATTTGACGACAATATTGCCAAACATTACCATCACTTCCACCACTGATTTGGATCTTCAAAACCAAACCAAATCATCGGTGGTTACGCCGATCGGACAAAACGGTCACTACTTTTACCTAATCTTTGGTCTAATAATTGGTTTCATTTTGATTACCGTTTTGTTTGTCCTAATTGTCCGCAAAAGACGTTTTGATAAATTAAGACTGAATTTAATGCCTGTCTATAAGTTTGATCCCTCGGAAGAGTCGGCCGAAGACTGGGAGACAGAGCTGTTGGACGCAAACACTAGTCATACCAATGGATCCAATCCTAAGTCACGACAACTTTATACCAACGAAAGACCCCAACTCTCACTCTCTTTCGCAAGAGTTTAACACTTTATGTCTTTTTTACAATTGTTTTTGTTTTTGTGCCAAAACTTCAAACAATTATTAAATTATTATTTGTTTTAATTTTTTCAATATTTTGAGACAAAAGTCATTGAATTTAAGAAATACTCAAATAAACTGTGATTTTGTTTATTTTATGTCTAATTTAGTCCTAATATTAAAATTATTCACAAATTTATTGTTAAATTGTTTTTAATTTCATTTAATTGTTATTTCAATTGAGTTTTTGATGAAATGATTAAAATTACATAAAATTATGAAATGTTTTCAAATGTAAAGACAATTCATATCATTCTTCCCCTGAATAGTTGAATATATTTTTATTTCTTGTAATTATTATATGAAATGTCATTTCAATAAATAAATTAAACAAATATTAAGACTAAATGTTAACTAAATTTATGACATATTTTCACAAATAAGTTGTTTTTGTTTTCAATTGAAGTTTACTTTTATTTAATTAAATGTTTAAATGTTTGACAAAAAATGAATTAAAGCTAAAAATATGTTTGAGTTTGTGCTGCGATTGAGTGCTTGTTATGAATGAGATTTTGAACTTTAATTAAAATGCATTCAATAAATGGTATTTTTGTTGATATAAACAATGCATTGATTTTTGTTAATCTTCGCCCAAATCTTCACCTCCAGTGTCACCACCGGTTGTGGCTATGGATTCAATAGATTAACAATTAATTGAATGTAAAAACAGACCATTCCTTAAATCAATTCATTTCTGTATTGAAACTAATTATTTGTTTAAACTTTTATAAAGTAAAGAGAATTGAGTTAACCTTTCACACTTTTTGCTCTCTTCTTAGATTTAGCTTTCCTCTTTTTTCCTGTTGAACCTTTAGGTCTTCCGCGACCTCTCTTAGCCTTAGGCTCTCCGTCATCGTCTCTATCCGACTGCTCTCTTACTGCAGCGGAAGCGGCTTCTGCTGCTTTACGGGGTCGACCCCGGTTCACTTTCTTATCTTCCAGAGCCTCTTCAGTGTACTCACCCTTCTTAGGTCTTCCGCGCCCACGCTTTTCCCCCGAGTCGTCTCCCATTTGGAAAGAGTTGTTTGGAGGACCTGTTGTTTCCAATGATTTTATAATTTTTATTGATTTTTGTGTAAAAAAAGGTTTAAATTTGGAAAAAATATTATAAATTCTTATGAATTGATAAAAATTGTGATAAAATTGATTCAAATTGAAGTAAAATTAGATTTATTTTCATGTTTTCATAAATTAACAAAAATAAGTTCAACTTGGTCATTTTAAATACAGAGTATTGTTGTATAATAATAAATATAATTCAGGACCTGGTCCTGTCTTCTCTAAAGTCAAGGACATTCATTGGTGTTATTGTTACTTCAGTTTTGAATACTTTTGTCAATTGTCAACAGTTTTGGTCAAAAATACTCTCTAAAGAGCAGAACTGATCGGTCGGTGATTCACAGGGTTTTACTGCTCTGACGTGAGTAACCATTCATTGATATTCTGTATTTCAAAACACAATAGCCTTACTATCAGTTATAGTGATCCTGAATGCCAGTGAATGGACACACAGTTTGCACAGTAGGCTATCATAGCCTATGTTCTCTCGGTTTCTATAGTTTTACACAACTTTTAGAAATAACCGAAAATTTTTATGAGTTTTAGAAAAATAGGTTTTTATAATACATTAAATCTAAATTGCTTATTTGCTAAATTAAAATCATCAACCTCATTTTCTAAATTCAAATAAACTCTCACTTTTATAGAATATCTCAACCATTGTAACGATAATTAATTTTAGTATTATTTCAATGAATGAGAAAATGAAATAAAATAGTCATTTGAATGAATAATTGTTTCCAATGAAGTGGTTCTTAAAAGTGAACATGTTCAATTATTCAATAATGAAATATTGTATAAATTTATTTTCAATTCACTTCTTTTTGTTTCATTTAAATTATATAAATAACAGAAACCATAAAATTCTTTACTAAACATTAGTTTTTAACTTTTCATTTGTCATTGAAAAACATTTCAATCCTTTTATGAAAAGCAAACTTTTTTTCAAAAATATATTTTTAACAAAAAACAAAAAATAACTTTAAATCTCAAATAAATTCATTAATTTATATATTTTTTCATTTTTTTTAAATTTCTGTTTTCATTCAAAAACATATTTTTAATTAATAAAAGTATTGTTTTTTTAGATGTCATGAAAATAGTAACGACAGAGAGAATAGAGTAAAGCATTGAATAGAAGATAACTGTATAGTGATTGAGGATAGGGATAGAGTGTGTTAGAGCACTGATGCC
>JAQGAT010001035.1:0-18692 GCA_034687845.1 Pantelozetes paolii
ACAGTCGGCCATCACTTCATTTGCACTTCAATTGTATTTCAGTATGTTTTCCGATAAAAAGTTTATTTTAATGTTGTTTACTGTGACCACCGGTGCAACCATTGGCACAGGTATTCAATAATTAATCTTGAATTCAGTATTTCTGATATTTTTATAAATCCCAAGCAATGCCACCAAAATTGAATCAATTGGGCCCAAGAACTCATACCGAGGGCTCTCTTTTCCAACTCTTTTGTTCCGTACACGAGGGCTCAAAACCACTGTCCTATCAGTGGTCTAAAGACGGTCAGACTATTGAACAAAATAAGGAAAGGGATTATAAAATTGAAACCTTTGAGAGTTATTCCACCCTTTCTGTGGAGAAAACCAAACGAAGATATGCCGGGAATTACAGCTGTTTTGTTAGCAATGCCTTTGGATCTGATTCTCAATACTCTATGCTTACAGTCCAGGGTATGAATAGATAGCTATTTGTATAAACAATATCTATATTAAGGTATTATACAATAGTTCCCCCTTTTTGGTCGAAAGAGCCAAATGATATAAAAGTGAAATCAGGGGAAGAGTTGTCACTTGACTGCAGAGCTGATGGTTGGCCTAAACCCACAGTGAAATGGATTGATTCAAAAGGTCTTATAAAACAGTAAATCATTTGTCAAAGTGTTTGAAATGTTTATTCAATTTTAGGCAATATTTATGAAAACTCAATGATTTCGTTATCAAAGCTGTCATTCAGAGGAAGTGATAGTTTTGAATGCATTGCAGACAATGGTATCGGAGATGCCATCAGAAAGAGTATAAACATTCAATTCAATGGTAAGACTGAGTGAACCGCCCGTTCCCTCAAATTGATTCTCATTCAAGATGTGGCGCAATGCTATCCATAACCGAAATATTAAACAAATGTTGTGTTTGGCACTCAATTATCACTACTTTTCTGCCATAATATCTGTTTAGCTGTCTATTGATTGTGAAAATGTGTTTAAAGTATTTGATTTGTTGTTTGTTTTCTCTCAAACTTCTGGGTTTAAGCACTTGTGCTGTCATATCAGGTATTGATTTCCTAATCAGTGTATCATTAGATTGAAATTTAATACAATATTTCACATCAATTAGTGCCGAAACTGATGCCAAACCTACAGCACATAAGTCAAACGAAAGGACTGCCGGTAAGGCTGTTCTGCTCGTTAGCCGTCGATGCAAAACCCCTGTCCTTTCAGTGGTCAAAGGACGGACAGATTGTTAAACCCAGTGCTGATTCAAACTATAAAATTGAAAACTTTGACAGTTATTCCACTTTTATTATTGAGAGCACTGACATCAGAGATGCCGGAAATTACTCATGTTTTGTCAGGAATAGCTTTGGATCTGATTCTCAATTCTCAATACTTACAGTCCAGGGTATGATCAATAATAAGGTTTTAAATGACACCCTTTTTTAGAGACAATATATTGTTTCAGTTCCCCCTTTTTGGGTCATTGAACCAAAAGACGTGAAATTAAAGTCAAACGAAAAACAATTGATTGAATGCAAAGCTGACGGTTCCCCTCAACCCAGGGTTAAATGGATTGACTCTAAAGGTGTGATAATTTATCAGTGGTTTTGAAAACAGATGTTAAAAAACAATTTGTAAATAAAATTTAGGAAAAGTAAGTGAAAGTCAATTCATTGAGATATCAAAGGAGTCAGTGAAGGGAAGTGTGGCTAACATTGTATGTCTGGCCGATAATGGTATCGGAGATGAGATCAGGAAAGTCATAAACATTCAGTTCAGTGGTAAGACGTGTTTATTATCTACATTTTTACCGCCAGTGCTCTAACAGATTGATTATCAATCAAAATGTGGCGCAAATGTATCCATAATATGAGTGAAACACTGTTTTTGTTATATTTCTTGGACTTTATCATTGAGTTCGCCATAACTCTAGTGTTTTGTTGCCTGCGATCAGTGAATATGTGTTTGAAGTCTTCAATTTGTTGTTTCATTTTCTACCTGTTCTTCAATACCAGCACTGGTAGTGAGATATCGGGTATTATAATAACTATTGTTCATTGATTTTATAGCATTAGTAATCTTTCTCTAAATCAAATCAGTGCCTAAACTAATACCAGTTGTGACCCAAAGGAGTCAAAGGGAAGGACTGCCGATAAAACTGTTTTGTTCGGCAGAGTTGGGCGCAAAGCCACTGACCTTTCAGTGGACTAAAGACGGACAGAATGTCAGATCTGAGTTTAACTATAAAATTGAGAACTTTGAGAGTTTTTCCACCCTTTCTGTGGAGAAAACCAAACGAAGAGATGCCGGGAATTACAGCTGTTTTGTTAGGAATAGCTTTGGATCTGATTCTCAATACTCTTTGCTTACAATCAATGGTATGAATAGGTTTTTGTTGATAACTCTTATCCTGACTGTGAACTGATCTTGGTTTCAGTTCCCCCTTTTTGGGTCAAAGAACCCATTGATGTGAAACTAAAATCGGGTGAAGATCTCAGGCTTGAGTGCAGAGCTGACGGTTCGCCCAAACCTACCCTCAAATGGATTGATTCAAAAGGTTTTTCAAATTTATTACTCATTTTTATGAATCATTTCCTAAAGAAAGCGCTGATTATTCAAAAGGAAAGGTATTTCAATCAGAAGTGATATCTCTATCGAAGCTGTCATTCAGAGGAAGTGATAGTTTTGAATGCATTGCCGACAATGGTATCGGAGATGCCATCAGAAAGTCTATTAATGTTGTATTCAGTGGTAAGACATGTAATGTGTTTGTGATTTAACCGCCAATACGTGTCAATTGAATCTCAAGCAAAATGTGGCGCAATGTCTGCCTTAAGAATAGTTTGGTTTCAGATATTGTGGTATAAAATACCCAAACATTCATTTCAGCCATAGTTTTGATCGGTTATTGTGTTTCTGTCAAAGATGTCTATTATTTATACAGTGTTTGCAATAATTGTTTGTATAATCCCTTCAATCACTTCTTCAGGTATTGACTATCGTTTCAAACATTTCGTTGTTTTAATAAAATATTTATCACTTAAACAGTTCCTAAACTTATACCACAATTGATACAAAGAAACCAAACTGAAGGGTCGAGTACTGTATTTTTATGTACAGCACAGGAGGGCTCAAAACCCCTATCCTTTGAGTGGTCAAAGAATGGACACTTAATTAAACCAAACTCTGATCCAAACTATAAGATTGAAAGTTCAGAAGTGTTTTCAACGCTATCTGTAAATACAATCAACAGAAGAGATGCCGGAAATTACAGCTGTTTTGTGAGGAATAGCTTTGGATCTGATTCTCAATACGTTTATCTTTCAGTCCAGGGTATGAACCAGATCCCTTCATATCTCTACCTGGTTATACAAACCATGTTTTTCTTTTAGTCCATCCGTTTTGGGTGACAGAACCGATAGATATTAGAGTAAAATCGGGTGAAAATGCTATCATTGAGTGCAAAGCCGATGGTATACCTAAACCATCGATAAAGTGGTTGAACTCTAAAGGTTTTGATACAAATGCTTACCTATTCTGATGTTTTAAGGGTTTATTTTTATGCTATAATTCAGGGGATGTTATAAACAGTGAAGTAATAGAGTTATCAAAGTATAGATTCAAACAAATGGATAGTTTTGAATGCATTGCTGACAACGGTTTGGGAACTGTTTTGCGGAAAGTTATCAAAATTCAAATGAATGGTAAATAATCTTATATTTGTTGCTCTGATTTGACCGCCAATTGTTCACAAATTGAATCGCAAGCAAAATGTGGCGCCAATTGTCCCGAAGTTATACCTCTTTCTCACAATTGTTTTGGTTTTGCTTTCTTTAAAACACAATTTCAGTGAAAACTCAATACAAACAATGTTTTCAAAAATTATTTTCTGGTTTTTAATTGTATTTTTTCAGCAAAACATTCAATCAATTCATTGCAAAGGTATCTAAAACTCAATACATATTCAAAATCCTGTGCTTTATATTAGACTTCATATTCAGATTCACCAAAACTACTACCGTTTAGAGAGAAATATGAATTAACAAAAGGGTCTACTTTTCGGCTCATGTGTCAGACTAGCACTGGTACTCTACCGGTGTTTTATCAATGGTCTAAAAATGGATTGACATTGTCTAACACTCCTGAGTCTAACTATAAGATTGAGTCGTTTGATGATAATTCCCAGTTTGTTATCAAAGCCGTCTCATCGACCGATTCGGCCAACTATTCATGTGTTGTCCGCAATGAGTTCGGCACTGATATGCAATCGGTTGTACTCGTTGTCAACGGTATTCAATTATTACCAAAGCCTTTGAGGAATAACTGAATTCTGTGTCAAAAGTGTTGCTATTATTCACAAACAGAATATTCTTT
Organism: Pantelozetes paolii; assembly: GCA_034687845.1. NCBI lineage: Eukaryota > Metazoa > Arthropoda > Arachnida > Sarcoptiformes > Oribellidae > Pantelozetes > Pantelozetes paolii. The sequence goes on from JAQGAT010001035.1 coordinate 4,371, forward strand.
AAAATTCTGTTGATTTTAGTTTAAGATAAATAAAGCGCTTGAATATGAATGCACTCAACATTTGATTGTCGGTCCAAATGTGGCGCAAGGCTTACCGTTCACTCAATTATAAGATATTTTATTTGTTAAGAAGTCAGCCATTAGTTGGGATTGGGTTTAGATTTGTTTGAAAATGTTTAGTGTTTTTGTCATCTGTTTATCATTTTGTCTTTTCATTGGTATCTCTGATGCAAATAAGGGTATGATTTGACTATTAATCGATGAGATATTAAATTAATTTATTTGACAAAAGCCCCTAAACTTACGCCTTTTGGCCATAAATACCTTGAGCAAACAGAGGGATCAAAACTCCGGATCATTTGCTCCATTCAAGAGGGGTTGAGTCCTCTGTCCTTTCATTGAACTAAAAATAATCAAATGTTAGATAAGACTGAGAAAAGTGATCATAAGATCGAGACATCGACTGAACATTCATTGCTTATCATATCTAATGTCCGAAGAAGTGATTCCGCGAACTATTCCTGTGTTGTTCGCAACACTTTTGGCACAGATTCTCAGAGTGTTGTCCTCAATGTCAGGGGTATTCAAAAATAATTCAATTACTGCTTATCACTGATACTAATCTGTGGTCCAAACAGTTGCCCCAAATTGGCTGAAAGAGCCAAACGATGTGCGCATAAAAGCTGGCGATAATGTATTTGTTGAATGCCTGGCCGACGGTATACCGAAGCCGACCATCAAATGGATCGGTTCTAAAGGTTTTTCAATTTCATCTATACTTTGATAAAGTATTTTGCGATCAGTTTTTGTCTGAAATGATAGGAAATGTAATCAAAAGTGAAATCTTGAAAATCAATGAATTCAGACAAACGAGTGACTCATTTGAGTGCATTGCGGACAACGGTGTCGGACAACCGCTCCGCAAACAAATCAATGTCTACTTCAGTGGTGAGACAGCTCTTAAATTGTCCGCTGATTAGTATCCGTATTGAATCTTAAGCAAAATGTGGCGCTTTTGCAGTCATTCAGACTCTGAATTTCAGAGCACTTGTATCCCAAAAAACCATTTTATTATTGTTTAAAATCTGAACACAAGACAAACAAAACATCAAATCCTCTGTCAAAACATGAAAAATATTTATTTATTACACTTTTATACACTTTATGTCACATTTAGTTCAGTCCTGACTAACGGTTAGTAAATATTAACTATATTAACACTAAATGCCATAAAATAACTCATTTTTCTGATACACAGAACCACCGAAACTAATACCTCTCAATCAACCCAACGAACCCTTCCTCGAGGGGTCGAGATTTAGGTCTTTATGTACCATTAGATCCGGCACTCGACCCGTACTCTTCTCCTGGACTAAAGATGGCCAACAATTGTCTCAAAACAGGAACGGAATTGCTATAAGAACTGATGAATTGGAAGACAACTCAGTTCTAAGTATTAATGACCTGAAGATCGAAAACAGAGGGAATTATAGCTGTTTTGTCAGCAATTCCTTTGGATCTGATTCTTATACAATCAGATTAGAGGTATACGTGCCCTCAAAATGGACAGTAGAACCTATGAATACCAGTGCTATACTGGGATCAGATGTTGAAATCAATTGTGAGGCCGACGGCTTACCAAAGCCTCAGATTGTTTGGAGAAAACTAAATGTCAATAATATTCAAACAAATCATGAATTGAACGCAAATTTACTTAAAGTATCAAAAATACAAAAAACAAATTCCGGTCTCTTTGAGTGCATTGTCTTTAATGCTAACAAAAGGGTTGTTTTGAAAAAAGTGATTGCAATTGAAATTAAGGGTAAATTTTATTATTGGTTTTAAAACACAAATCTATTATTTGTTGTCAACTATTGCCACACATTTTGCTTTGAAAATCAATTTGATATAACTATTGGCGCAAACATTGCACTCATTTATCGATGAATTTAAACACTAATTATATTTTGCTCCTAACCTCCAGTTCCCGCAAAGTTTGATGAAAAGTATACTTTAATTCAAGTGAAAAGGGGTGAAAGCGCTAGACTTAAGTGTAATGCCAGTGGCGATCAGCCCCTGGCTATCAAATGGAGTAGAGATAGCGTCAAACTCGACAAACTCGGAGGTCTTAAGTGAGTATTGATTGCAATATTGAAACAAAGTTTTCAATCATTTTTATATAAAACCCCAAAAAAGTTATGAAATATTTGAGACCACATCGGAATCGGGTGTCGACTCAGAGCTCTTGTTGCGATCCACACAGAGAACCGACGGTTCAATCTATAAGTGCGAAGCCAAGAATGAGCACGGGATGGATGAGCGCACCATTAAGTTGGTTGTCGTCGGTATGTCTTTCTGTCCATACATTGTGTTTCGATCCTTTCTAACTACTCTTTCAACAGAGGTTCCGGGCTCTCCACTCAACGTAAGGGTTAAGGAGGTCTGGTCGAGGACAGCATCGGTGGTTTGGTCGTCACCCTATTCAGGTAACTCTCCGATCACTAAATACACGATTCAGTATTGGAGACACGAATCGGCGCCGCATAGACTCCATGAGCTCAGTGTCAGTAGTACTCACAACACAGCACTCATACAAGACCTCAAACCCGGACTGTCCTATGAGTTGAATGTCGTCGGTATATATACCAATCCCTTTCCACTAATGGATTAGATTATAATTTATTTGTTTTGCATTCAATAGCGGAGAACGATATCGGAAGGGGTATAGCATCAGAACCAATCACTTTCATTACAGGTGAAGAAGAGCCAACTGCGCCGCCCAATGATATCTTTGCCGAACCCAGAGGTCCAACAACTATTCGGATCAGTTGGCGATCGCCGCCTATTGAGCACTGGAATGGTGTGATTAAAGGCTATTATATCGGTTACAGAAAATCACACGAATCTAACCATCCCTTCACACTTAAACTCATTGAATCGGATGCGTCCACTCAGAGCACCGGTAAAAAGGCTGAGATCGTTAACTACGAGTACTTTTTGAGAGATCTGATGAAAGGAACGGAGTATTCAGTGGTAGTGAAAGCATACAACTCTGCTGGAAGTGGACCACAATCTCATGAACTACAGGCGCAGACATTTGACGGCGATTTACCGCCTGTCCAACAGTTGAGTCTAATCGAGTCATCACTGACCACATTGTCATTGCGTTGGTATCAGAAGGACATACGTGAGAGCCAGTCCTCTCCAGTGACCGGTTATGTCATTCACTATCAAAGGGAAGGCGACTCAAAGTGGGCGGAAATACCAATCAATTCATTTACAACCCCTTCCTCACCGACCACTGACTCCAATGCCATTAACTCCTATTCATATGTATTGCAAAACCTGGAGTCCGGGACTAACTATAAAGTGTTCGCCACTGCCATCAATAGGTACGGCATTAGTGATCCGTCAAACATATTGGGGACGAAGACTGACGGAGGTATGTTTGGCCTACCTTTTAGGGGCTTTTCTATTACATTGAATATTACTCTGATTTACAGATAGGGTTGTTATGCAGAGCGAGGTATACAACCCCTTCTATGAGGGCCCCTATTATTTGCAGCCGGCGTTCACAATACCTGTGTTGACCGCAGCTGTTATTATAGTGATTGTACTCATCATAGCGTTTGTGTGCGTCAGGAAAATAAGACGCGACGCAGAGAACAGTGATTGTAAGTGAAAAGCTAACCTCCCTTTAGGTCAACCCTACAAGTGTTGTAATTATGTTATACTCGCAGTCATTATCGACAGCCAAACCCTCGGAAAACACTTCGGAACGACTCGTTTCATAGACTTCGATAAGACCACCGGAAAGCCACTGATGATGACAGAACAGGGTAACCCTTACCCCACACCCTATGCTACGATGCCTATGAACCCCAACACTAGTGATAATCAGGTTTGTCTTAAAACAATATTTTCATTGAACGCCAAATGCGTTCAAAAATATTAATGCGAAAAAACATTTCAAACTTTCCTCTCTTTCCACAACTTTTTATTGATTTTTACTTCACTGCCTCTCTATTCGCAGTCATGGGAACGACAGCTACCTCTGCCTCAGCTAATGAAGAGGGATTCAATGCATATCTACGATCACCCGCAGTAGTTATCCATCACATACTTGTGACACAATTAGTGATATTTTATCTCAAAAATGCATTCATAATAACAATTTTCTAATCAATTGTTGCCATAAATTAAGTGAAAAACTTCTTTACATTTCATACTTAGGTTTTTGAAACTTAATTTTAGACTCAATTTGCACTCAAATACCAAAAAACAAGTTCACATTTCTTTCGCTCATTATTTCAATGAAATATTAAAATCATTTTTATTCCTAAAGGAAAAACAATTTTTCAATTTTAAGGCCAAACAAACTATACATTAATTTTAGACTATTTATGTAAATAACTAAATATTTGACACAAATTTTCTCATCTTTTTTGACAAACATTTGTTTACTATTTATAGTTTGAAGTCATTTATAAACAACTTTTTTTAATTTATTTATTTGTTATTTGATTTATATTTAGAAAAATAAAATTTCAGTCAATGTTTACAAAACAAATAATTAAATGAAAAATGTTTTAAAACTTTTTTGCATTTAAAACACTGAAAGTTATCGCCAATAGAGTCTGGACTCTATTCACTAGCTTAGCAGCTGTCGGTGCAAAAGCCTCTGCATATGTTATAACTTATAAACCTCCAGTTCTCGTTCACAAACCTCTCTGCTCTTCATTGTTAGCACAGGGTGGTAACCAGGGGTGAGTATTCTGGCATTAGTTTTTAAAATGTCTTAAATCTGAATAATATTTCAATTCAACCCCTGTTTTAAAGAGATGTCAAATAAACATAAATTTTCACAATTTTGTGATTGTTTTTTAAATTCTTGCTGCCCTTCCCCTGCACTCCCCTGTTATTCACATGTATTACTGTAACAGTATTGTACAAAATCTATACTAGAAATTGAGTGCTAAGAAGAGCTCTAGGTTTAGATATGTGAAGAGTCAGATAGTCTATGCGCTCTATGAGTGACTGTACTTCAAAAACCATGTATGACTTCAGGCACTGAAAACTTGTGGCAAATCTGAAGCCGATTTCAATACATTTCCGCTCAAACTTTTTCTATGCTTTCATTCACGTCTGTATTATATCCAAAAGTGGTTTACAATTTAATCTAATGCTGTGATAGGTATTAAATGAAGTGAAAGTCAACATACCTTTCCTTTAATGATATTACTTTTCATAGATTTTCAAAAATAGAGAAAATCAATAAATTCTTGATTCAAAAGCACATAATATTTGCGTTAATTTCAATGTTATTTACAATTAGCTTAAAGTGTGTTTCACAGACATTCAACACAAATATTTGGTTTTAATTAATTATTTTTTCAAAAATTACTTCATTTATAAAAATATTTGATGTGAGATAAGAAGTGAAATATTATATGACATAACATTTAAAATGATAAAAATGTTATGAATTTTAAATGAAATCAAAATTTGACTCAAATTTTTAATTAATTTTAGTGTTTTTAATCCAAAGTTAGATGTTTTTCATAATTAGATATTTGTTTAAAATTTAATTAAAAGTTAAGATAAGAGTTGGGAATGGGATACCAAAGCTGTCTATTATTTTAAATGAGAAATATATTATAAATTTAAAATTTACTGAAATCTGATTTTTATTACACACAAAGTCATTGCTATATAGGATTAATGACTGGATACTAAATCAATGAATCCAAGGGTAACTTATATCAAAATATTTACTAATTAAGTGATTAATCAATACTATAGTAGTCGTGAGACATAAATAGCATTAGTATTAGTGTTAATATCCATTCACTTCTGAAAACTTCCCACTCATTCATAAGTTACTTATGATTAGTGGACAACACTTTGGTATCCAAAGGAGTGATACAATAAAAGTCTAATGAAATTGATATGAAAGTAAACATTAGTTAATGTTTTTATTATTCGTATAATTAATGTTCAAATAATTGCAATAAAAATGTAAGCAATCCTAAGAGACAATCAGAAAATTGGTAACAAAGTGTGAAAAGTATTTAATTATAAATTCATTCATAAAAATGTCATTAATTTCTAAACAAAAGTTTGAAAATCAATGAATCGTTTGTTATTTTGAACTCAAAAAGACTTTCATTTAAAGCAAATGTTTTTCAGATATACTGAAAGCTGAGAGCAATAAAGTCTTCAGTAAAACTGGTGGTGACGTAGGACTCCGTTACGTAACAAAACCATCACACAATCGCTCAATAATTTATAGGTTCGGCAGACCTTTTCCCTATCCATATCAAAGCTGACTGTCCTACTGAACAGAGTGTTATTTTTATAGCTCACAGACATTATGTGCAAAACTTTTTTTATTTAGTATTTCTTGTAAAGTTTTTTTGTGATAATGTATTTGAAAGCACTTAAACTCAAATCAAATCAATTTATAGTTATTTTGATTTTATTTCAATTAATAATTTCATTAAACTGTTTAATAAACGCCAAACGAGTCAAGCGATGGGATTATAGAGAAGTATAAAAAGTTTCTTATTTATTTTCCATCAAAAAAATATACCCTGGGTGCTGTGCATAACACTGTTAAATGATGTTAATAAATAGAAGATTAGATTTGATATAAAAATATAAATAAAAATATTTTTCTCGCACTTAATATAAACTGATTTATAGTTTTAAAAATCAAATTCATTTATAAAAAAACTTAATTTTTATGTTTGAATATTTTTTTTGTCAAATGCTATTTCAAGGCTAGTCTTAGTGCAAAAATAATTGATTAAATGATTAAAAAATATTTTAAAATTTAAATTACCATTCAATACATTCAACACAATCTGAGCATTATTTTAGCAAAAGTTAATCAAATGTTTTGCATAAATGATTGAATGAATAGAGAATTGAAAACTAGTTTTTCAAGCATTGAATATACTGTATATATATTGAGAACAATTCAAACACAGGGATTAAAATCCGTTATAAAAATGTAATCTTAATATTGAGAGTGAAAGTTCAATGTGTCGTCAGTTTTATAACTGATTATTAATTACGATATTTTTTATATTTAATTTTTAATAACAATTATATAAAACACAGAACTCTTTGTAAAAATTGTTTATTAACTAAATTTCTGAACATTAAATCAATGAATAATTTTTTTGTGACAAAATTGTAAATCAAATTAACACTGATTTCAGATATCTATTACTCAATATTTGACTTTTAATGACTTTCAGTAATAATTTCCGCAATTTATTAGCAATTAATTACTGAAACATTTAAAACAAACATTTTTCTCTCATTTATACTAAAATATCTGAAATATATTTTACTAAAAGTTTGCTATCAATTGAATGCTGAGTTCAATAAAGTAATACTGAATTATAGACATAATTAAGTGTTGAATAAATATAACTAAAGCCACGATTCACACCAAAAACACAATACAATCCCCACCTCTAACCCAATTAAGTCTATAAGTCCTCCACAAAAGTGTTATACAACTGCTGTTCAAACGCATCGACTGATTGCTGTGAACAGACTTATTGTCTTATTGTCACTCATTTTCATCTAAAGTGTTGTCAAAACCTATTAATCAAATTTGATTTATCGCTGATTGTGTTGCAAACCAACAGCTCATTCACGCACCGAAACACTTATCCGATAAACAAATCAAGTTTTTATCGTCAAAACAATTTGAAGAGAAAGATATGTTTGAGTCGACACTGGACTCAATACTGATCCCAAGAAGTCCTGGAAGTGATGGCCATAAAAGAGTACATAAGGTATGAAAATAACGTATGTTTTACACGATTTCATAAAACAAAAGTCAATAAAACTTTTCATAAGTAATAAAACGTTTGCAATAATTGAGCAAATTTATTGTGACTGTCTCAAACAATTTAAGAATATTTTGTTATTACATAACTTTGAAACTCTCGTTAGATTGAAGTCATGATAAACAGTGTCTTATATAATATGAAGTACAGTTAAAAACTTGTCTTTGAAAAGGTCTGAAGAGCCCCTTAACCCTAAGATTGAGATATAATTCAATTATTCAATTAGTCCTAAGATGTTGTGTAAAGAGATTTTGAATTTTAAAACATCTTATTATCTTTGAGTTAATCAATCAAATGCTCAGTTAATAAACTCATATATGAAATGATATTTAGTAAGCAATTTGTCAGTACTTTAAGTCATCAAACAATTTGTGTCAAAAGTATTAAAATTCAAATTAAGTCTTAAATTAATTATAAATTCAGTAAAAGTGTGAAATGATTTCAAAACAATTTTCATCTAAAGAGTGATGTTTTCATTACATTTCCTTCAAAAAAAACAATTTTTCAAATATCTTAAGCAAACGATTCATAATTTTTGTCTTTTGTAAAAACAAAATCTTTTGGTATAGTATTGGACATAAGATTTTGTATCCAAATGTTTGTATCACACCTTAACTTGATTTAGAGATTTTGTTCAAAACATTAAACAATGAAAACTCATCTGAATATATATTTTTGATAATTAAATCAATTTTCAAATTAATGACAATATTTTCTACATTATTCTTAGCATTAGATTCCTTTGACTCTAACATTGAAACAATTATTATCATTGAAATCAATTCTTATTTAAGTTTTGTTTAATTAAATCTTCAGTTCATTACAAAGACAATGTCTGCTTTGGATTGGGATATAGTTGAGGACAGTTTCACCTCCGACACGCCACTGGGAAAGAGGAATTTCACTAACATTATCGCAACACTGAATCCAATGCACTGTCAAAGACTCATCCTTTCCTGTCATTACGATTCAAAACTCAATAGAGAGCACACATTTGTCGGTGCCATTGATTCAGCGGTGCCCTGTGCTATGATTATACACCTGGCCGTTGTGATGGACAGCTATCTTAAACAAGTATTCAATTATTAAACATTTTAAATACAATTTGTTGAATGCATTAAACATTGAACACAAGAGTAATCACAAACTCTTCAACTCATTAGACATTCAATGAATTAAATATCAAACAAAAGATAACTTTATTTTTTTGTTTAATTTTCAAACCTATAGTCAAACTCAGACATAACACTGCAATTAGTCTTCTTTGACGGGGAAGAGGCGTTTGTCCAGTGGTCTAAAGATGACTCACTGTATGGGTCGAGACATTTGGCCAACAAATGGAGTCGGAGTTCATACCCGAAGCAATTGAAAAGTCAGTGCAAAAACACAACTCAACCCAAGAATCGAGAATTAGATAGAATAGAGTTAATGGTATTGTTGGACATAATCGGCGCTCAAAACCCGAAGTTTTATAACTATTTCCCGAATACTAAACCCCTTTTCAGTAGACTTATAGAAATTGGTAAACATTTTTGTGTTCAAAATGTTTTCATTAATTTTTTTCTTTTCATTAAAACTATTGTTTTGTTTTGTGTTTTGTTTAGAGAAAGGTTTAAATGAAATGAATTTAATGGAGAAAAACAATAGACAAAAGAAAACCTCATATTTTAATGGCAGACAAGCTTTCAATTATATAGACGACGATCACATGCCGTTCCTTCGCCGCAATGTACCCATCGTTCACGTGATCGCCACACCGTTCCCCAGTGTATGGCACAGGGAGTCTGACGACAGAGAACACCTTGATTTTCCCACTATTCGTAATATAATGAAAATAATCCGGGTTTTTGTCGCTGAATATCTTCACCTGGATATCCATTGAATATTCTGTGAAATTGTAATCAATTTTTTTAAGTTATTCTTAATTTTGAAAAACAAATAATTTGTTTGTTTTCTTGTGATAAATGTTTGTTTGAAAACAACTATTTGTAAAATATATTGATAACTATTTGTCTGTGATTTTGAACAAAACTATTAATAAAAGAATTTGTGTTTTATTTTTAAAACGAATTTCTGTTAGTTATTTAAATATTCTGTTTTACAAAATGACTCTGATTAAACATTATAATAATATAAATTATAGCCTATAATACATGATCTAAAAATCATTATGTAGTATTAAAACCAGATACTTTATTTGTTATGAAGAAATAGTTGACCTGAATATAATAATCTTGTTCAAGTATTTTTAAATAATTTTTATTTATATTATATTTATAAAATCAAATAAATAAAACAAATTTGTGCCAGTTTAGTTATTTTATAAATTCAAGTTCCTATTAACAATATTCATTTCTTGCTAATGTATAACTGTACAGGGTATATTGAATATCAGTGAAATATTGTGATTTTAAAGCAATAATGAGTTACTCCTGACATCTATAGTCACACAAATATACAATAATTTGCAGTACTTTTCACGCATAATGTTTATATCAATTGTATGTCAATTGTTAAATATGCAGGGTCTCTCAATGAAATTATCGATAGTTAGGATTACAGACATGATTATTCAATAAATAGAGTGCTGTCCAACACTTATAAAAGGAGACATTCAAGTAATTTCTTGAGTAACAATTAAAAACACATTTTTAATGATTGAGGTTTTGATCATGGTACATTCATTTGTTTGTAAAATCCTTGGATGAAAATTGTAATTTTAAGTTTTATTTATTGTGATTCAATAGATAACAGTCATTGATTGATTTTGCCTTGATAATCGTGAATAGACTCTGGTATAATTAAGTTTTCAATACATTCTGTTAGTTCTCACAGATAATATTAACTTTATTTTATACAACTGAAATAAACATTTTAACCTGGTAAAAGTAAAGCGTATAATTGATTTATATTTGATGAATAAGCAACAACATTTTAATTTCATTTAATATACTTCAGAAATTATGACAAAAACATATCTAATGTGAAATCAATTGTTAATTAACTTACAATTAATCGCCTTTCCCTTAACAACAAAATATAATTGGTGCAATTAAATTTTATTTTAATTTTGTTTTACATTGTATTCTACAGTATATACAGTATGTTGGAAATAATTTGTTTCAGTTTTAATATAGTAACCTGGTTAATATTTGACCTAAATGAAGTTTACATAAATATTTTGTGGATATTATTGAAATAAATAAACACTTGAATGAACTCTTAAATAAAAATTTAATGTCCATGGATTGTGATACTAAGTTTAATAGACATTGTAAATTATATGACAGGGTAAATTTTAAATGCTCCCCAAGAGTCAATTATTGGCAAAACGTATTGTGTTTTATTAAAGTTAAATCATTTCAATCATTATTTTATTTGATATGTTTTGGACTCTGTTTTTATCAGATTTTCAAAATATGTGAAATTTATTTCTCCTTTGAAACGATAACTTCAGTGAAATATGAAACCTTCAATGAAATCATTTTACCTGCGTTTAGTGTTTGCATTAATAAGAAACACACCCTTAAAGAGGGGCATAAACTAATGTTTGTTAAAGATGATAATGTTCAATCAATAGATGATGGGTTATTTTATGAAAGGTTTAATGAATTGTCAGTCAAAGATCAATTCAATGCAATCTATTCTGCAAATGATATCTTCGTATGTCATGTGATAACACCTAAAGGTTTGAAAAATCAAATTAAAGATAATTACATGAATTGTTCAGAGCTTTCACCGATTCAGCACTCAATTGATTACTTTTACTCATGTTTTACATTTATATCACAACTGAATGGTCAACCAAATGATAATTACATTATTGAAAATGAGCCCCTGTTTAGGGATTTTAACCTTGAAATGGTTAATTTAACAATTATTTTGAAAACAATACCAAAGATATACTTATTTTTTCACTCAAATGAAGAAAAGTTTGTGAATTTCTATAAGAGAAACAAAATTGAAATCTCAAACATCACTCAAATCTATCACAGAATTGAATACTCAGTAGTGAGGGTCAACTCACTGCCGAAACCCTATAAAACAAATTGTTTTGATTACAGAGAAATCAGAGAATACTCTATGTATGACTGTATCAGCACTTGTAAGATCAGTGAATTCAAGATGCTATACAATAGTTGGCCGGGTATTTACTTGACCACTAACACCAGTGCTGTTGAAGCAATATCTGACACAATTAAAGAATGGAATAAAAACAGATCAATTGATATTACAATTGGAGAGAAGTGTAAACGCATTTGTGGCTCAAGATCCGGATGTTTTACTCAATATTTTCAATTCAAGGATTGTCCAACTGTTTACAATTGGCCGTACTTTTCATTACACATTTGGCCGCCGATAACACCGGACCTAATCTACAATATCACTCCAAAAGTGATTTTTGAGGAATTCCTATGTTTTGTCGGCTCTTTAATCGGATTATACTTTGGTTTCTCTCTTATAATGCTTTCAAATATAATCGTTATTATTATTGATTATATTAAACATTACTGTAAAACACATTTCAGACCTAATATTGTATTTAATCCAACAATAAATGTCACAAAATTTGAGTTTAATTTAAACCACTCATCAAAACCTAAAGAAAACCCACTACAGTAAAGTTATCCTGAATAGTATTAATCATTAGTACCATCCAAGATAATTTACTGTCACCGTGATACTTTACACTTGCACACACAGTGAATTAATGTTTCAGGACTGTTTACAACTTTGATAAATATTAATGAGTTTAGTTTATAGACAATTATAATTTGTGTACTAAAGTAACAGATGTTTATTAAATGTCACTGTTTATCACTGCTTTTAATTTACGTTTATTGTAAATTTTATTCAAAAAACTGATTCACATTTTCATTGAATAAATAATTTGAGAACAAGAATAGGCTTTTGTTTCAAAACAATTGTGTACTCATTGTCTGCGATATAAACTGTTTTCAACCGATAATTAGTCTAATTATTGTTTGAATTCAGTTTTGAGACTAAAATGTTATTATACTTTAAAACATTAATAATCTGTTCAACAGTTTTAATCAGTTGTAAAGCCGAGTATCACTTGGTATGGGAGGATAACTTTGATGGCAGTACTCTGGATGAAAACAATTGGAAGTATGAGACGGGAAAAGAGCCAAGTATTCAATCAATCGCTTAATTATAGTTTTAGTAAAGTTTACCCCCTGTTTAAGATTGGGGATCTAATGAACTCCAATACTACACCGACAGTAACACCAATAACCTAAGGGTGCAAAATGGCTATTTAGTTATTGAAGCTCACCCTGAAGTGATGGATGGCTGCAATTTTACATCTGCTCGCCTTAACTCAAAACAATCCTGGATACATGGAAAGTTTGAAGTAAGCGCTAAGTTGCCTAAAGGAAAACACCTTGCACCGTCTATTTGGCTATACCCTGATGAGCATTATTATGGCGATTGGTTAGACATTAATGTAAATAATTGTTTATTCATTGATGTATTCACAGGCCATCCAGCGGTGAGATAGACATTATGGAGTCAAGGGGTCAGACGAGTGATACCATTGAGCTAACTCTCCATTACGGCGGCGCTCACCCTAACAATGATATGTCTGCCAGCGATGAGATTAAGTTAACTGATTTGAGTGAAGACTTTCATGTGTTTAGCGTTGAATGGGATAACAAACAGATGCGTTGGAGTGTTGATGGGAAGGAGTATTATAGCGCTGACATAGACCGCGATCTTTGGTCACATAAGGGAGAGAATCCGTACACAAAGAATGGACAGCCGTTTGATAAGCCTTTCCATTGGATCTTCCATTTGGCTGTCGGTGGCAATTGGTTTCCCGAAGATAAATACGGACCACAAGTGACACCACAAGAGGCCAACCTTTGGTCCAAACCTACTTTTGAAGTAGATTATGTCCGGGTATATCAACAAAAATAAATGAACTAGTTATTTTATATATAAAGCAGTAAAATAACAATTAATTCAATTATTACTATTAAATTTTATTTAACATTTTATTATCAATATACAGGTATTATAAAGGTTTATCAAGGTTTATATTTTAATCTTGGGCAAATTTATCATGATAGGTTTCTATATATTTAATTAAGAATCTTTTTAGTTTTGAGCTTGATACTATTTTATTTTTTGACATTAAAAGGTTAAATAAAAGAATGATATTTTTCACTTAAAAATGACAATGATTACAAACATTTTAAAGAAAACGGTCTTGAATACCCTTGCACCAATTACTTATTATTAGCTATAAATTAGTGAATTTATATCCACGTCAATTTCACACAAACAGCAATATATGGGAAATAGATTTAATACTCTATATTTAGTACAGATATGCCAAACAGATAGATAATAAGTCAAGTGGTGCAGGCTCATTCTCCCAAGCTCACCACACTTATTACGTAAATTCAATCGTGACGTAAATTAAACACCA
>JAQGAT010001036.1:0-18684 GCA_034687845.1 Pantelozetes paolii
AGAGAGAGAGAGACAGAGAGAGAGAGCCAAATCGGAAGCCAAAGTCTAGTCAAACATTGAATTTATTTTGAGTTTTACAAACTAATAGTGAATTAATAAATAATGAAAACTATTATTACGAATAAAAACGACATTTAATATTAAAACAGATATTTTTTACACGAATTTAATAAACGGTCGAAAAATTTAATTTAATTCAAAGCAACACTAATATTATCCAAATTTCTTAAATGAACCAAGTTTGCTTTTGGCCGATGGTTTTTCAGTCGGCTTTTCAGCCTTACTGTCCTCCTCTTCACTTTCTTCCTTCTTTCCGCTCTCACCCTGTGTTTCATCTGACTTCTCTTCTACTCCACCTTTTTCCCCCAATTGCTTCAACTTAAAGTCATCCAAAGGTTTTCTCGGGTCTTTTTTACGTCTAAATGTTCCAGGTTGATCAATATTTGCTAATTCCTGTAAGAGTTGATTATAATTATTATCAGAAATATAATTAAAATATAAAACAAAACAACAAATGATTGAAAATTAGTATAATTTGAATACAAAACGTGTCAAACCTTAACAATTCTGACGGGATTTATAAGTTGTAGCATTTCGGCCATGGTCAGTTTGTTGAGGAATGCTGTTTTAAAGAAGCCGAGTAGTCCTCCGAAGGCGTCAATGCCCAGTACCTTATAGAAGACAAAGCCGGGCACTCCTATCCATCGCCCATCCGGTCCATAGATCATACGACCGAAGGAATAGTTCCTCATTTTGTCGACGCCTCCAAACATACTCTGAATTATTTGTACCACAGATGTGACAAATCCAATGCCAAAGTTTCGCGAGTCCTCTATACCACCGGTCAAGACATCCAAACCATATTGAGATAACACTCCCTGTAATACACCATTGGTTTTGATTATAATACATATGAAACACAATTTCTGTTTAATTAATGCTTACAATCATAGTTCTCATGGGATCGACACCCAGTTTGAACAGTTGTGTCGGATTGAGTACACCCGCACCCACTTCTGTCAATAGGGTTATCTCAACTCCTGTCTTCTTCAAGTCCTTCAATTCTATACCCACTTTGGCCAAGGATTTTGGCGACAAATCATTTTTGAGTGCATCTGAAGAGTAATTATTGTTTGAAAAGAGTTGATAAATATTTTGTCATTACTTCTAATGCCTCCCAAAAGCAGGTGTTTTGTGGGAATACCAGACATGAGTAGTGCTTTCATATCAATACCCGCTTTCTTCAGTCGCTTCTCATTGAGACCTGAGTACAGGGATGTCATCAACGTTTGAGCATTAATACCAATAGTGGACTGCTCTTTCAGGAATGACTCGATACCACTGACCACAAACTTCTTTGGATCGATACCTGAGTTGTGTATTCATATTGTAATTTAATTTATGTGTAAAAGGGTCTCAAATGTTAATAGACTTTACCTTTAGATTGAAGTTTGGCGGCATTAATCCCGAGCTTCTGTATATCTTCAGCACCCGGACTGTTTTTATTAATTCCTAATTGCTTTAGTGTCTCTTCAGGTATAGCACCGACACCTCCACCGATAAGAAGCGCCGGATTTATTCCAGATTTAAGCATTGATTTAACATCTATTCCAGCGTTCATAAGCCGCACCTCATCGTCAACAGAGCCCCTCATAATCCGGTTTATGAGTGAGTTCTCATCGATGCCTGCGTTATGTAGTTTCTCAAGACTTGTGCCCAATATTCCATTCCTAAGGAAAGGTAGATAAGAGTAAATATTAAATGATATTTTGATGCAAAGATTTATTACTCTAAGAATGATTTGGTATTTAAATCAATCTGTGCCATCAGATTTGACTCTAATCCCGGTGCAGAGTCCACCTTCTTCTGCATATCAGGAGGCAATAACTTCTTACCGCCCATTATAAGAAGTGCAGGGTCTATTCCAACTGAAGCCAACTTTCCTGTAAGAAATAAACATTTAAAAATATTGAATACTCCCATCCCTTATAATCCACACATACCGGCGTTGATACCAACTTTCACAAACACTTCGGGATCTATTCCACCCAACAGTGCCATTGCGAACGCCTTCTTGTCTTCGGCACACTTTGACAGTTCCGACAGACTATCAAATGTCTTAAGGAATTGCTTTAAAGGCATTTGACTTAAGTCTATCTCCGTGTCCAACAGCTTCACTGGGTTTATAAGATTACCCAACACTCCGTTAAAGAGCGCGGCCAACATTGAGAGGATAGGACCGGTAGACTGGACATAACCCAAGTACTGGCCACCACTGTATTCACTCACGTAATTCAATATTACATTTGAATCATCTCCCTATAGATATGGCCAGACATGTGATAAACAACTAACTGTGCAATCATGGGCTGACATATGCTTACATTCAGGTCAAGGGTCGGAGTTCTCACATTTGGCTTTGGAGGCAATTCTTCGATTTGGACTTTACTTACACCTAATATACCTCCACTTCCTTCCAACCACTGAAGCATTTCTTTGATTATATTCTCAGGATTTTTGATGGCATCCCATAACACACTATTGGTTAATGTCTTGGCCAGGATGGGGGCCTGGACTACCACTTCTCCCGGTTTCATCTCACCTACCATTTGATTAAATTATAGTTTTATTTAACAGAACCATATAATAAGTTACCTTGGTTAATCTTATAAATGATTTCAAACATCGGTTGCAGGGCTTTGATTATAGGGGCCAGGGGTCCAACAAACCCGATCCCCTTTAGAATTTCAGGCACTTCGCTCACTCTTTTATCCAGATTACCTAAAATTTAATGAAATTTGTCTTCAAATACAAATCCATTTGTAATTAAATTGTATTAAAAATAAAAACCATTTCCAAACAGAACTGTATTAACAGCTCTGAGAACCGGTGCTAAAACGGAAGCCGTCGGTGCAAAGACAGGTCCACCGGCTTTCATAAGGAAATCAGGGGTTAATAGTATTCTGGAAACGAAGTCGTCTTTTGGTATCTTTATCTTTCCGATATCTTTAATACCAAGGTTATAGCCATTGGGAGGTGGACCGCCCTGGTAAGCAAATGCCAGTCTCCTATCAAGTTCTTTATCAAATTTGCCCCCTTGAAACCAACCCCCTTTCTTAACGGCAGTGTCTTTAGTCTTAGTATCGCGTTTTCTCCGTTTTCCCCCTGAATTACAAAACAATCAAAATTAATACCTGAAAAAAATTAATACAAAATAATAATTACCAGCCATTGGTGCCAAAGCACTGGCGGATGCAGTGGACAGGCCGTAAGAGTGGGCTAATTCAAGGCCTGCGTTTAGAGATTTAGTGTAATCTCCATTACAGACAAACATAAACCAACGCATCATTGGTTCCCAAAGCATAAGCAATGGTTTGAATTGATTTCCACTCAAAGCTATGATAGCCGGCGGAAGGGCTAGTATTTTGTCCCAGAAGTCAGAGTCTCCAGACATTATGCGCGGCACTAATATTATTGGACCAAATAATTGGTTTGAATAGAGCTCTGTTGGCTGATATACGATATACATTATCGCCCGACCAGTCGGTCCTGTAATCAAATAAAATATTTGTTTAATAATCACATTTAAGGGTGAATTCAGGGGGTATTCTGTGTTTACCGAGTGAATACCCAATCATATCGATCAATGTCTTCATCCGTTTTGGGTTGAAAATAGATGACATGAGTTTGAGGTATGCGTTCATCGCTTTAATAAATTTACTGACAAAATAAGGGGTATTTTAATAGACATTAATTGTTAATAATTTAATAAAAACAAAATACTCTTGCAAGTGTTTATAGGAACCGTCGGCACCAAACTTTTCATCATAATATCCTTTCGCCACTCTTTCTCCTTCTTTCATGTATTCTTCCAACTCTTTGGCCCGGGTTTTGATCATCTCTTCATTTTCTTTCGCGGATTTTTTGCTTTGAATTTTCAGTTTTTCAATCGCTTTTCAAATCACAAATCAATAAACTGTTAACAATTGTAATGTCAGCCAAATATTGAATACCTTGTTGTGCTTGTTGAGTTGGGTCCTTTCCAGTGATCTCATTGTAGAACTCAAGCATAGCGTTGAGAGGACCGCCGTTTTTGGCCACATATTGCTTCACTTTTTCAATATATTCAGTAAAACCTTCGGTCAGTAGTTCATCAATCACTTCAACAGGTCTTCGCACTGTCTGTGAAGTTAAGCAAACAATTGTTGTTTTGATTTAATTATCAAAAAACAGTTTAAAATATATTTTAATGAAAAGACATTTCAATTAATAATAAAACTGTTTGTTATATGAAATAAAGTGATGATTGAATGCAAACCTCAATCATATATTCGTCGTATTTCTTCTCGTAGTCCTTCAGATCCAAACCCAAGAAATCAAAATAATCTCCAAGAGATAGACCTTGCTTACTTCCAAACGCTAGTATTGTTGAGAGAATGAAAAACTGACCCTCTTTCCTTTGTTCAACATCAGATCCCAACTCTTTACTCAACTCTGCTTTTGATAGTTTAGTCTTTTGTGACAACTTATCAAAGAAAGTATTTGAGAATATAGCGGAAGGAATCTTAAACTTATCCGTCTCATAGGTTTTCGATAAAGGTTCTGGGTCTATCTTCTGAATCAATCTCACTGGATTGACCTCTTTGATAGTTTCCATAACAAATTTCATGACCTTTCCTGTCTGTCCATCCAATGGTTTCTTACGTTTCTTTGCTTTTTCTAACTTCTCTTTGATTGCCTGACCTATCTTTGATTTGTCAAACTTCATTTTCTGCACTACTTTGTCATCAGGATCAGCTCCTGGTGCTTTTCCTGGCGTCTTCGCTTTATCAGAGTCCTCGTCTTGAGATTATGAAACAAAAACATATCTTACATTAAACTCTAGTTTTAATCAAAGAATAATTATTAATCAAAAAATAATATCATTTTTATTGAGTTTATTATTCATTCAATCAGTTTTATGATATATTATTTGATTGACAATATGCCGGTGCTTACCATCTTCTGCCTGAACTGTTCGGTCACTTAATTGATAGATAATTAAAACTATTAAAAAAATTAATTTTAATTTCAGTCTGTTTTTGGCCATTATTTCAAATATTGATCATTTGATGACATTTAATGATTGCATATAATATGGCCCTAAATATCCAAATATGGTTTTCAATCAATTATTTGTTAATTAAATCTCAAGCAATGCGTAACCCTTTCCGCACATCAGCTCATTAGCTGTCATTTTATTAATGAAAAACATAATTAAACGATTGATTCATACATACAGTATATAAATAATAAGCCGTTGATAAGCTTGATCAGTTGAATGCCTGATCAGTTAAATGCCTGATCAGTTGAAAAACTAATTAATATGAAATTCATTAATAATTTATTAAAACAAATGACTTTTAAAACAAATAAAACATTCTTTATATACGAGAAAATAATTTTTAAATACAATTAATGAATGAAATTATAATAAAATAGTTATAATTCGTTGAAATTTTTAAATAATTAAAACATTTTATTAATATTTTATAACTATTTATAGTTTTATTAATTTTATTCTTCACTCTCGGCTTCTTTAGCCGCCGGTTCCTCCTTTGCGTCCGCTTTCTTACCAAAACTAAACTTACTCTTCATACCGGACGCACCCTTTGACGCTTCCGTTGCTGCAGCTTCCCCTTCAGCGGAATCACCCTTAGACCTACTCCATGGCATTTTACCCGGTTTTGGCGTCACTTTGGGTCCAACTCTCAAATTGATTGATTGCTTCACATATTCTTCGACAGACTTTGGATCCTCTTTTACTCTCTTCTGCTTTGGTTTTTGTGGTGGCTTTGAAAGATAAAACATTAGAAATGAGTGTTTATCACAAAATATCCCCTGAAATGACTTACCTTAGGAGACATTTTGATAAATTTCATCATCTCTTCCTTGGTGAGAGTTCCATTCATTGCCTTCTTGGTGATTTCAAGCAGTCCACCCCCTTCTATGCCAATGATCTTATAGAGCAGTATTCCTGTCGGTCCGATAAACCTTCCGTTTTTGTCCACAATCTTGCGCCCAATAAAAGGCACATCGTATAGCACCGGGATACTATCGACACCTAGTTTTATAATCTTCACTATATTCTGAACAAATTCAAGAGAAACACTCCCGGCCTCATCGGGACTGACTGTGAGGACATCCAAACCAGAACGAGATAACGTTCCCTACAATTGATATTTCATTTACAATTTGTTTACAAATTTTGATTCAATTATCAATTTTTTCTTAATTTTATAATTGAAATGATTTTCTTAATAATAATTGTGAAAAAGGGTTAGAAATTTGTTCAAATAAATACATACAACCATAACCCTCATGGGATCGATACCAATTTTAAGCATGTTTATTGGGTTGAGCACACCAGCACCATGGTCAGCCAATAAGTTGGGGTTTATACCCATAGCTACTATTTCTTTGAGTTTAATTCCTATCTTTTCTAACGACTCCTCCGATAAATCATTGTTCAGTGCCTCTGATATAAAAGTTTTGTTTGTATTGTTTAATGAATGAAAGAATTTATGAAACAATCATTTTCTATACCTTTTATACCCCCCGTAAGGAATATTTTCGGATCATAGCCAGAGTTGAGTAACTTTTTCAAGTCCACCCCTGATTTCATTACTCTCTGAACTTCCAGTCCATTATAGACAGAAGCGATCAGTCGTTGAACATTGAGACCAAAGTCACTCTTCTTATCTTCCAATCCCTTTTGTGCTAAAGCTTTAGCGTCAATGCCTTCACAAGAGAATTGATGGGAAAATAATCATTAATTTTAAGGTTTAGTTCAAAACTATTCATTGTTATACAAAAGGAAGTCATAGCCTAAAGGTTAACACATCTACTGAAAGGGTAGTAACTTTTATACTTATAGATTCCAATTTACCATGATATTTTTATACTGTATGTAGATCTACAGTATTCATGTTAATCTTAAAGTGAAAAGTCATTCAATGATATTTTAATAGTCATTATAAATGATAATAACATTGAAAAATGAGATTACTATTGGATTACTGAGTATTAATGACCAAGATAATATTGTAACTCAGTTTATGCGCAAAACATTTCTGACAAAGCATTTAACACCAGAAATATAAAACTGAAATTTAAAGCTCAAGTGTTTAGCAATCGATTGACTGTTGTTTTAATTTTTATTTAATTTTTATTACTATTGAGTGAAAATGTGGGCGAAATCCAGGAAAGGGTTAAATCTTTTAAAAGCGTTGCACAAAAGCAATGATAATAAGGAGGAGAAAAATGAACACAATTTGAGCACTGATTCCGCCTATTCTTCGGCCAACGATTCACCACAAGTGCCGCCAAACAGACATATAGTCAGTAATGCTCTCCAGAAAATCAAACTGAAAACAGTTAGCGGTCGGGTGTATGAGATGGACTCCGGGGACACTGGCTTCACATCACTTCCGTGGATGAGTCGTAATATTGGACATTATATCCGAAGACCGAAAGTAGGAGAAAATGACTGCAAACAAAGACCGGACTCGGAGTTCAGTAATGATTGTCAGAGTGTTGGCAAAGATTCAGACCATTTTGATGGCAATGCTTCCACAAAGCTGTCAAATATTTGGCCCAAAACTCAAATGTTTAGAAGAAATAACTCAATGATTAACAGAAAGATGACTTCAAATGACGAAAATTCAGACAAAACTCATCAAAAGATAAGTAATTGGAAATCAAGTGATAATATCAGTGAAGAAAAGCCTCAAAAGGTTTTCACTGATTTGAGTCGAAGGGACAGTAGTTTGGATTCATCTGATAGTGACTCTGATTATGAGGTGCAGACATACCTCTCGAAGGACAGCTCAACTGAAAGCAATATATCGACCAAAATGCTTATAAAAAGGGTTATTATCAACAAAAAAGTTGTAAATAAGGACTGAATCTTAAATTTTCTTGTTTTTTATGTTTTTATAAAAGTATTTAAATTATTATCAAATCTGACGAACATTTCTGTGAATAAATTTGTAATGAATTTGTAATCAATTGAAACATATTTTAGTGTAAATGTAATCAAATTTAGTTTTGATATTGACTTCAAATCAAAACTAATACTCATTTCAATAAATTTTGTATTAAATCATAAAATAGTTTGCAATCCTTGGCATTGAATGTTAAAAACATCTGATTTTATAAAAAGGGTATTTGGTTTCAAGGGGTATGATATGCTCAGGAACTATTATAAATTCAGGGGCTGTTATCTATTATAAGAATAAAGACAATCACACGTACCGACAGACTTGAGCTTTGGTCCATTGAGTCCATACTTATTCAGGTCATCATCGCTCAGACTATCGAAGTTTTTAATGCCCTTTCCCTTAACAGCACCGCCACCTCCAACCAGGAAGAGCGTGGGATCCACACCCGCTTTAAGAATAGATCTGACATTAATACCAGAGTCTAATAGTTTTTTGTGGTCTGTAATAGAGTTTCTCATAATTTTGTTGAGAATAGAGTCCATATTAATCCCCATTTCCTTAAGTTTCTTGTCGTCAGCAGTCAATAGACCAGTGCTTTGATTGAAATAAATGTTAACATTAACCACAATATAAACCATAAATGATAACTCACTCCAAGAATGTGTTGCTATCGACGCCTACTTTAGACAGTTTAGATAAATCCAATCCAATGTCACTTTTACTCAATTTCTTCTTCTCCTCTTCAGACAACAACAGTTTACCTGCGCCTACCAGAAGACCCGGGTCTATATTATTGAGCGCCAGTTTCTCTATTCATTAAAATATGAAAATGAAGTTTAATTTTCAATTAATAATTGGTTTTTATATCAAACCGGCATTAATTCCAACGTTGTTGAGCACATCCGGGTCCTGTCCTCCAAGCAATGCGGTTAAAAATATCTTCTTATCCGCTGCGGCCTTAGTCATGAGGGACAGGTCCTCAAATGAAGTGATAATAGCCTTCAAGGGCTGGTGTCTAAGGTCTATATTGGACTCAATATACTTCGAGGGATCTATTACTTCACCGATAATGCCATTCATGAACGCACTGTTGAGTGAGCCGATGGGTCCGAGTGCCTGAATGTAGCCCAATAACCACTCGCCCAAAAAGTCACCGAAAGCTTTCAAGACAAAATCAGCTTGGCCCTTTAAGACAGTCATTCAAATCAATAATTGGAAAAATAATTTATATTCAAATATACTTTTAACTCTTCTCTCACACTCATGGAAGCACCCAGGGCTGTTTTCGGCGATCTGCCCTCAGCTTGCAATCTAAGCATCCCTACCAAACCTCCAGTTCCTTCCAGATAAGATAACATAGCTTTTAGCAGTTGTTCCGGATGTTTGTATACGTTATATAAGACACCACTCGTCGCGTGTTTCACCAAATTTGGTAATTGAATGATCAGATCAGAAGTACCCAACTTTCCTATGGGCCGGGAATAAGGGGTTAATATAACATTTTCATATCCAATCATTCAAACCCTCATTGTATAAAACCGCTGTCTTTATATATGGCAACAGTGCCTGAATAACGTCAGCCAACGGTCCAACAACACCGACACCTCTTATAATGTCCGGCACTTCAGCCAAACGTTTGTTTAGATCGTCTATAAAACGGATAAAATTGTAAAACAATTGTCAAAACTATTAAACATTTTATACAAACCTTTTCCAAATATAACAATATTTAAGGCCCTGAGGGTCGGGGCTATAACTGAGGCGAACGGCACAAACATAGGGCCACCGGCTTTCAGTATGAAATCAGGTGACAAAAGCACTCTTTCAAGTAAGTCTTCGTCGTCCAGATCTACCGACTTATTACTTCTTACACCGAGTTTATAACCCTTAGGAGGTGGTCCGCCCTGGTATGCGTCGGCCAACTTCTGGTCATTCGCAATATCTTTTGGATCTAATGGTTTGGACCACCAGCTCTCAACCTCCTCATCCTTTGCTCCCTTTTTCTTTGTATCTCTTTTTCTTCTTCTCCTTTCCTCTTCCGGTGCATCAGTGGCTTCTTCGGCTGCAGCTTCGGTAGTTACATCATTAGATGACTTTGACCCTGACTTATTTGCCAATTGTTTGCCCTTCTCTTTCAATTTTTCCAACATTTTAATCATCTTTTCTTTATCTTATGTTTGATATAAATATAAGTAATTATTTGCAATAACACAACAACTCATACCTGGTTTAGGCCATGGCTTAGGTTTCCGGGGTGTGTAAGAGCCGCCCCATATGTTGATTCCATACCCGGCAGCCAAATCCAAACCAGCACTCAATGACTTGTAGTATTCAGATGTAATTATAAACCTGGTCAATCTTAGCAGTGGCTCAAACACCGTAAGCACCGGCTTAAACATACCGCCGCTCGCATGGAGTATAACTGGAGGCACAGCTAAGAGTTTTTCAAACGGGTCTTCATATGTACCCAATATTGTTGGGATCAAAATCAATGGACCGAAGATCTGATTAAACATTGTTGCTGAGGGTCGGTATACCATGTATGTCAGCGCCCGACCCGTCGGCCCTATTGTATGAAAACAAAAAATAATTGTGAATAACATTTGAATTAAAAAAAACCCTTAAATCTGATGAATTGTAAAATCATTTTATCAGTGGTTAGATATGATAAGGAAATACCCATTAAATTGCCGATCATATTGACGAATGCCTTCAACTGATCCCCTTCTCCTCCAGTCCTCAAGTATACGATGAAAGAGTCAAATGTTTTCAACGCTTTACTGAACAATGAATTCAATTTTAGTTTTAATTGAAATGCAATTAAATTAATATTAAATACGTTTGGAGTTGGAAAACAGTCCCCCCTTTGCCAAACGCCTCATCGTATGCCTTCTTGGCTTCAGATTTCTTCTTCTTCTGGTATTCCTCCCATTCCTTCTCTAATTTCACCTTTTCTTTCTTAATATCAAATGTTTTTGCTTTTGTTATGGCTTTTCATTGAATAAAAAAAAGTAAATGAATTGTCAGTGAATTTGTTACACAACCAGACATTTGGCCCTTAATTACCGTCTGATACACGTTCAGTGATATTGGATTTGGTATACTTGTCCACTGCTGTCATAGCGGCGTTCATATAACCTCCGTTAGTTGACGCATAGCTTTTTAGTTGTGCCATGTACCTTTGGGCGCCTCCATCCAGTAGGTCATCAATGAATGCGACAGGTTTTTGGAAAAACTAGACAAAGTGAACATGATCAAATTAAATTGGATTTAATATTAAGCGTTTAAAAGTCAAGAAAATAGTTATTACTTCTAGAAGTTGATCATGGTATTGTTTTTCATATTTATCAAGATTAATTCCCATGAATTCGCAATAGTCACCCAGTTTTAGGTCTTTACTTTTACCCACTTTGAGTATCGCACCGATACTTATCCAATCCTTTTCGCCCTTTTTCTCGACATCGCCTCCAAATTCTTTACTCATCTCTTGTTTACTGATTCCAGTCTTTTTGGAGAACTTGTCAAAAAAGAGGTCCGGGATATACCCGGCCGGCACTTTCAGCCTCTGTATGTCAATGCCATTGACCTTCAATATAGGATCTGGGTCTATTTCCTTAAGCAGTTTGATTGGGTTCACTTCGTTGATGGTATTGACAACCAATTGCATTACCCGTCCATTAGAGTCATCGGATTTACTATCTTCTGAAGCACTGGCTTTTAGATTAGTGTCTGTCTCTTCATCGTCATCGGAGTCGTCATCTTATGTACATTGAAATCAATGAATAGTTTTAATGGATTTGAAAATTAAAATTCAATTTATTTTTAAAACCCTTTCCCTGATTATAGTTTAAACTGACAATTGATACCTCACTTTTCATTAAAATACTTAAATAAAACTACCGGTGCTTACCTTCCTCGGCTCTAACACCCTGTCCACTGACATAATAGACAATAAGAAACGCAAAGAAAAGATATTTTAATTTTGATTTAATTTTGAACATTATTTCATTGATTTTGATGTCATTATCAAAGATATGAACGAAATATAGACTTAATATGGGTTTCAAAGACCTTATGGTTTGTTAAGTGTTTTAATTAAGTTAAACTAAATTCAGACATAAATTACTGCTTTTTTAGTAAACATTTAAAATTCAATGTCTTTTTAACTTTTATTAAAAATTGATTTAACATTTAATCAGTAAAAAAGATTTACTCAACAATTAAGTGAATCTTCTTTTGAAGGTTTAATAAAACAATAATTTTGACGTTTCTTGGACATTTTATAAAATCAGGTTGTTATCACATATGAAAGAATCTGGTTCAAACAATAAGATATATATCAAACAATTTATCCGAGATTATAATTATGTCAGTTATGGGAACTACACTTCAATTTGAATGCATTTCTCGTAAAAATCTTGATATTTTATCAATGATTTAATTATCACTATAAAAATCTGAAAAAGATTGAATGCTTAAATATTTCAAAAATGACTCAATTTTTGATCAAGTTCATTAATTAGTCACTCATAATATTAATTTATCATAATAATTTATCACTCATAATATTATAGAGTATTTGTTTTCAATTGCATTCAATGTCTAATAATATAAATTCTAAATTTGTACGATTGGTCTACAGTTTTGATAGTCATTACCATTGTTTTCATTTCACTTATTTGTTGTGCAATTGGTTTTGGAGTTTATTATTATATTAAATCCAAAAGAGTGTGAATTCAATGACTTCTCATACCTTTCCTAACAATTTGTATGACTTTTGTATTATTACTTAATGTTTGAAAAAATTAAAACCAAATTTTGTATAAATTTATTCACAATTTCTTAAATAAAATATTTTATCAATAAATATTTCAGTCGTCATTGTCTTCATCCAAAGTCTCCGGGTCTTCATCCATGTCCTCTAAACCATCGATATCTTTGGAGAAGAATAAAAATCTTTTTCTTTTTGTGGAATCATTTGATTTTAAGTCTAATTTTGTGTTCATTTTTTGAGTCAATAATTCATTTTTGTTGAAATCAATGTATTTTATGTCTTGTCTTGAAGTAAAAGATCGCATATCTGTTGAACTCATACTCACGGCTGACAGCAATGGCTTTGAATCTCTATTACATTTACTGAATGCAACCTTTGGTCCCTCAGATACTACGGTTCCGTTTCCTTTGGGACACAATAGGGCCGAGTTTTTAAGCCGTTGTCTATCGTTAAAACAATTATTAAATTTTATTTAAATTTCATTTTCAGTTCAATACTTGATATCAAAATGACTTAAATAATTGATTTCAATGAAATCAATGACAACTTGTTTCCCATAATTAGTAATGTCATCCAATTTAGTCCATTGAAGACTAATCATCGATATATCGGTCACCAAATGACTGAACGTAACCAACAGTGTTTGAACTGTTCCGGGATATGTATGCGACATAACTCTAGTCATCACCAAAATCTTCACTTTCTTTTGATATTTTGCTTTGATCTTAATAACCAACTGTCCTCTAGCGGTGTCATCCGATTGTGCGGACATATGAAAGGCAATCTGATAATGAAAGACTGTATTAGAGTTAGTCATTCCCTCAATATTCTGTAGGTCTGACCAAAACTTAACAATTATTTCAATTCATATTAAATATAAATAAATTGTTTATCGTTTACCACAAAAGTCTTTACTGAAAGCCGTGTTGAAGAAGTATTTGTGATCATTCTTCCGCACGTTATCTAAATTAATGTGTTTCCAGTGCATCGGAAATAAGCCAAAGAGTTGACATCTGTTCACATCATCATCGGGTTCACAGTTAGCACACCGGCCCTCAAGGAAGGTCTCCCAATCATCGCAACGGTAGGCAATTGGGAGACATTCACTCTCTATGTTATCTATAAATAGGTATCAATTGATGAAAAAATTTATTTTCAGAAATGTTTTCAGTACTCAAAGCAGTCAAAAGTCTGGGCGCTCTGTTGTGGGAACAGGAGAACTCTCCCTCTTCTATGAATATGGATTTCACTATATTGAACAGCACTTTACTTGCGTTACAACCGGGCTATATATGCGGTAAGTGCTTAGAAAGGGGCAAAAATGCTGGCAATCTATTACCTGATAAAGACCTCCGTTTGGGTAGAAATCAATGTCACCCACGGCTTCATCCAAACCTAAACCATTAACAAACAGATTAGACATATCGGTGTGAATGATGTCCACACGCGAGGCATCCAAATGAGTGATTCTCCAGTTTTTGTCATTCAGTCTAAAACCCGGGCCTTAAAAAAATTTTGAAACTAAATCGTAATTTCAATACTTATTTATATAAAATAACTGAAAGAGCACCTGCAGGGTCCATTCCTGTAATCCTGAACACTTTAGGATTTGTCAGTCGCTTGCCTGCAAATCCCATAGTGTGTGCGCCCAAACTGTGTCCGATTAAATGAAATTGATCATTTTTTATGTCATACACTTTACACAGTCTTGTGATAAACAGTGCAATGAGAGCACCGACTACTCTGGAGTTGGAAGCGGCCAACCAGTAGTTGAGTAACTTTGAACCTTTCATATAAACAAAATATAAACAATTTTTTTAATATTATTTTTTTATATACCTTTCCTCCAGTCCACTAAAACCAGATTATATTTAATGCCTTTTATTAAGAATAAATTATTTTTCATTTCCTAAACAATTGTTTTGAAAATAATATCAGTTTTAGATAAGTATTGAAATGTAAGTGAATGTCAATCAATACTATCATCCAATCCTCGATCTGTTTCCTATATCCATGTGCTATCATAATAGTCATCACATTGGGATCAAATGTCGTCGCCTTAATGTCCTCAGCCGTGAAATTACTCTTCAAGAGGACGGGTTGTATAGGCTTTTCATTTGTGAATAAATAAAACGATGGATCGATTTCTTGCGGATCCATCGGAAGTATAGCCACGTGAGCGTTGGTCACATCCTTGAAGGTCATGGCCTCAAAGCAACCGATCAATTCCCAACATCGGGTGCCAACACTCTCTAAACCAGTGGTAATAAAACTTTAATTAATATGAAATACAATGAAAACACCATTAAATCATTGAATACTTCCTATGACTGGAATTCTGGACAAAAACTTCCGGGTCGTCACCACAGTTGCGCTTAACCCTGACATTAAGGTCTGGTATGCTTTAGATTTGACATTAATTGGCTTTACTTCTTCCGCAGTCTTCTTTGTCCAAATTTAAGTGTAAATGATCTAGTTCAATAGTTATAATAATCTAACCTGGTCAATATTGCTGTAAAATTTAGGCTCATATAAAGTGAACGAATTGTTAATCACTTTAGTCTTGATTTTCAAAATAATAATATTTTTTATTAAATAAATACAAAATTGTATTCACTTTTAGTAGACTTACTGTCATTTGAGGTAAATAATTATCACCAGGCTCAGGTCCATCGTAATTAAGAACCACTTTGTTTACACCAAATATGATTAAAATAATAAAATAATTAATAATTAACTTCATATTTGTTTCAAACGACACAACACTATACATATGGCACTCATTATTAGTTTACACTGAATATACCAAATATAGGACAAACGAAAAAAACACTTGTAATTGAGTTAAATATTAATTAAAAAATATTTATAAAAAATTAATTTAATTTAAACTTAAATTTGATATTTTGTTAACACGGTATTTGTTTCTTTATATAAAATAGAACCTGGATAGAACATTCTAAACATTTATTGGATATTAAACGTGTAAACGGATAGACCCAGGGTCTCAACTTTGTTTCATATCCAGGCCTAAAATACTTCAACTCATTGTTCATTTAAATAATTCTTAACTTTTAGTTTATAAAATGTTTTTCATATTTAAATTCAAAATCTTTTTTAAATCTCTAAATAGTTTTAAATACAAACTCATTGTATATTAACCTTCAGTTCTAAACAATAGTTAATCATTTG
Source organism: Pantelozetes paolii (assembly GCA_034687845.1). Taxonomy (NCBI): domain Eukaryota; kingdom Metazoa; phylum Arthropoda; class Arachnida; order Sarcoptiformes; family Oribellidae; genus Pantelozetes; species Pantelozetes paolii. The sequence goes on from JAQGAT010001036.1 coordinate 15,949, forward strand.
TTTATAAACTCAGGTAACTCTCGATTGAGATCTCAAACACAAGACATTTTAAACTACTGACATAGACAACTAGAAACGGTACTGTTTTAGAAGTAGCAACTGTGATCATGGACGTTTTTGGAATTCAAGTCGATTATACCAGAGTTTACTAAATACACCCAAATATAGACCAAACGATATGTCGAGACTTACATTACTTATTGGTTCTGCAATTCAACCCGTCCTCAATGAAGTTGAATATTATGTCGATAAGATGGAAAAGACTCTAAGCAAAAACGAGCAAGATAATTTGATAAAACTATATGCAACTGTTATGAAAAAGGAGTAGGATAATATATTTACAACTTAAAAATCTGTGCAAAATGTTTAATCATATATTTTGTATATTAAATAAACTTAAAATCCTTTTGTTTTATTTAAAATATTATTGTTTCAAAAAATGCCTTGCACAATTTTGAATTATTTTAATTAGAAATGTAATATTAATTTGATGTTATCAACTATTCAAACCCAATATGACCACCGATATGTTTTTGGTGGTTCCGGTAAAGGAATTGGTTTTGACCTTGTTGAAACTTTTGGTATTTTATTTTTATAAAGCTTTGATTCAATTAAATCTCTTTTTTCAAAATCAACTGAAATAATGTCCTTTGAATTTGTGAATGGCTTTAATAGCGTTGAGTTCAGTTCAACTGCAGAGATAAATGACTCTGGTTCATTACCACACATGGTGAAATTCATTTGTAGTCCTTCAGGTGCGATAAAATCATCCCTTTCTGGACATAATAGCACTGATAACTCATTTCTAATCCTAATTAACAACAAAATAGTGATTAAAATAAATCCAAAAAGAATTGAAAACATCACTACTTGTTGTAGATATGACTCAAATAATTCACTTCAATTAATTTTATTTTAATTTTTTGGCCAAAATTATCCAAACGTATGAAACGAGTCCAACGAAACACAATTGACTTGATCTTGGTTACCATAAACCTAAAGGTCACTAATAGGGTATGAACTTCACCTTTGAATACATCAGTCATTATAGGCTTTAACTTCAATGTCTTCTCTTTCTTATTCACCTGCGCTGTGATAATCATCTCTACATTACCACAAGAATTGTCATCCGAGTCGTCTGACATATGAAAAGCTATCTGATAGTGATATACTGTATTCAAGTTATAAATTGTTTCAGATTATTTCAAAAATAGTTGTGATATTGAAAATATTTGATCACTTCTTACAACAGAAAGGCTTAGCTCTGGCGGTATTTAAATAGTATTTATGAGGATATCGTCGAGATTTGTCTATTTTTAATCCTTTCCAATAGGTTGGGTAGAGACCCATGAGCTGACATTGGGTCAGACCATCATCAATACCACAGTTAGCACACCGGCCCTCAACAAACGTTTCCCAGTCTTCGCACTTATAGCCAACGGGAAGGCAATAACTGTTTGTATTTCCTTTTATTGATTAAAAAATAAATTATTTTTAATACAAAATAATATTAAATTAGTTTTGATTACCGAAAGAATAGGCCAATGCGTGTGCCATCGCATGGGAACAGGAGATGTTTGCCGTACTCTTTAATGCATTTGTAATCATTGTGCTCTGTGGACACCCGGGCTATCGATTTCTCAATAATTTAAAATGTTTTTAGATTAATACAAACTCTTATCTATTATTACCTGAAATTTTCCTCCATTGGGATAGAAGTCAATGTCACCGATGGGGTCGTCGAGTCCCAGGCCTTGTATAACATTTTCAGCCATATCTGTATGGATTATATCCACTTTATCGGCGTCAGTAAATGTAAGTCTATCTATGCTAAACCCGGGTCCTATAATGTGAGAATTGAGTTATTATGATAACCTGCATCAATAATAATGAGCACTACCCGCGGGGTCGAGGCCAGTGATTCGCGACACCTTTGGATTTATAAGTCTTTTTCCTGCAAAGCCTACTATGTGTGCGCCCAAACTGTGTCCGATTAGATAGAAATTATCATTACTTACACTTAATTTATATGTGTTTTCACAGATATTGTTAACGAAGTAAGCAATAAGAGCACCGACTACTTGGGTGTTGGAAGCGGCCAAACCATAGTTCAATATATCAGAACCTAATATAAAATTAAATAAATGTTTAAATAATAACTATTTATTCAAACCTTTACTCCAATCAACTAAAACCACATTATAATTGTTTCGCTTCAAAGAGTATAACATATTTTTGATATCCTTTTTGAGAGACAAATGAGTGATTGAATTGTAATTTAAATTGACATCAATTTGTGTCATACTGTCATCCACTTTGAGATATGACTCTTATATCCGTGAACTATAATAACGGTTTGGTGTTTATAGTCAAAAGTGGAGTCAATCAACTGTTTAGGACTGAAATCGTAGTTCATCTCAAATGAATTATTCTGTGATCTATAGGTGTAAACATGAAATTTAGGATCAATTTCTTTAGGACTCATTGGAAGCACTGATATCCGTCCACTGAATTTGTCTTTTAGTGGTATAGCGGAAAAGCACCCGACGTGGTCCCAGCAGTTGGCCCCAAAACTTCCTTAGCATTAGATTTGTATATTTTATTTTAAATATATAAACCGAGAATCTCTTACTTCCTATCAGTGGAATTGACCCTAATGCTTTTCTAGCCTTAGATAAAGGTATTTGCAATCCAGGTAATAGAGACATGGACGTTATTTGAGGTGATAATGAGCCC
>JAQGAT010001037.1:0-18665 GCA_034687845.1 Pantelozetes paolii
TGTTTTATTCAATAAAGTTATTATTAATCTTATGTTATATAATTTAATATAAATTAATTTAGATAATAAGTAAACATACTCATCCCACCACATTTTATAATGTACATTGTTTCATTAATTTATTAAAATTAATTTACATAACAAATCAAATATTTTATTAACATTTCAAAGCATTGCAAACAATATTTATTTTTTATTAAAACATTTTAATATATTAATTAGTCTAGGGTAAATATACCTGAAAATTAATGTTAATGCAAAACATTAAAAAATAATAGTGTAATCAAACTTTGAATAAAAACCTATTAATAAATATTTGTTTAAATATTGAATACAAAACAATGAAAAGAATATAATGTATGCGTAAATGAATTGAAAGTCTATTCTTTGCTTTTGTTTTTATTTTATTCAATGTTTTCTGAATATCAATATTAAATCATTAATAACTCTGTTTTCAATATGTGGTGAAATAGTCTACAGTATATTACAAATTAACAATAAAATTTTATACTTGATTATTTTCATATTAATCTATTGTTGTTAATATAAAAGTATCCAATGTTGTCTATAAATTTGTTTATTAATCATAAAAGTAGTTTAGATTGAATAAATTAGTTGAGTGATCTGCATCCTTTAAATCTATTATTTCAGACATGTTCTATTGAATTACATTGAACCTTGATAATTATAAATATAGATATAATTGAAGTAATATTATTCAATACTCGTATTATTTACTCATAAATAATAAAAATTATATTTTACTAAACAAATAAATAATGAATAGAATATCCTAGGGAAGATTTATTTAATAACTCCAATGTGATTTGTGAAAGCATTATCAATTACAACAAAAGAATAAACAAACATGTAAATTTAGTTTTAATATTACTGGTTGTTCAATAAAAAACTATTTTTGTCAGGAGAAAATTAAAATAAATAATTTTATTCAATATATTGAGAGAACGTATGATAAATGTACAAGCACAGTATTTTAATAAAACTAAGTCACGTTAATAGATATCCTTAGAACAATTTGAAGCAAGCACACGATAGAAATCAATTAACATTAATTAAATATCAATATCTTATTTCAAATATCAATAATTGATGAAAACATTAAATTTTAGCATATATAAAAAACATTTTAAATAAATATGTGAAGGGTAATTTGGAATATCACTAGTTTTTCATTTTATCCGCAAATCTATGTATTAGAATGAAATATCTAATATACTTAACCACCACCTTTTATTAAAAATTATAAATATTCTCATTAATAAATTCAATTTCAGTATTTGATGTTAACTTACGACATAGAAAAGGGGAAAGGTGAGCGTACCATAAGGTCCAACTTTGAAGCCAATCTTTTTAGTGCTTTTTAATCGCTCGGAATACATCTGTAGACGTAATTTAAATCTGAATCTAAATGACCAACCATTGAGAAGCCAGATGAGTTTATCTAAGCGTTTGGTCATTTTATGCGCATTGAATGAGATGTAGGCCAGGGATGCCTCAAATACAAAGACAATTGTTGTCCAAATTATAAGACACAAACCGAGAAACAAACGAAATTCCCAAACAATATCTTCAAAGAGAAACTGATGCAAACATATCAGGTTAATTGGTATCATGTTCAGTTTTACTGCAAATAGTATTTTGCTCCAGAACCTATTGTAATCAGTGATTGTTTGGCAAAAACTATTGTGATTTTCGATAAACTCGTTAATCGTTTTGTGTAATTGAAGTCTATTTCGGATTAAATTGTTTTTGAAATAAAATATTTTATTAAAATCACTGTTAATGTTATGAATGTTAATCAGTAATGCGTATGTCATCACAGGAATGGCAGGAATCAGGAAAAATGAGTCACAGGTATAAACAATAACTGAAATGATAGATAAAATTTGAAAGATGACCGTGATAAAGTTATATTCAGAAATAATATAAAACTGCTGGATTTAATAAAATACAAATAGACCAACAATTCCTGAAACAGTTTATTAAAATATATTGACAAGTAAATATTTTCTTACCCTGCTTACCAATTAAAATGAATGCTGTTGTGGAAAATAGATAACATAGTTTAGAAAATGCTCGCAATTTTCCTAAGTTTTCAGAATTATTGGGAAAACATGGTATTCCCTTTGAATTACAATTTGATCTGACCATGTCCAATATTTGAATCCACGTCATTGATTTAGCAGTGGAATTTAGATGAATATTTCTAAACATAACTGTCCCAAGCGTTGCGCCCAACATAAAGAAATAAATATTGTATTCTTGGATACCACCGATAAATAGTGATGGGTCATATAGGATAAATCGCGTTTCATAACTAGAGTTCAAACAAACTAAGAATTTGAATACATTTAAATGATAACAATAATAGAGTATGTATTCAAAAATATTTGATTTTTTATTAAAGTAAATCTTTTTATTAATTTTATCAAGATAAAAATCAATCAAAAAGTTTTTAGTTGTTAATCCAAATAGATTCATTATCAACAAAATTTAATCAAACATCCTCGGTTACAATTAAACATTAGAAAAGTAAAATATATTTCTTATATTAATATTAATATTAAAATATATTTTTCTTAATTAAAAATAAATTGAAAAAAATTAATATTAATATTGAATATTAAAATTGAAATAAAAATCGTGGGAACAATAATTTTTGATGAATATTGATTTCTATTGTATTCAATGTCAATTCATTTGATTTGTTAAAAATTTAAATTCAATAAATAATTTTTTGGCCTTTTTGGTCGTGAGATCTCTTTGCCTTTTTACAATAAAAATTGACGATAATACACCCACCGTCATTTACATTTATATTTCTATAATTAAAAATCAATATTTTTATAAAATTATAAATAATGTTTTATTTGATGTGCATTTAGTCAATGAAATATGTGTGAGGTTTTGTAAGGTTTAAAAGATTTAATGAAATATTTAATATACAATACTGTATGCATTAAAACTTAAAACAAATGTGTATACAAGTGCTTGAATTTGAAATCGTAGGTATAAGTTGATAAATGTTAACAACTGTTCAAATGCTTACATAAACACCACTTAAACTGATTTTATTGATGAATATTTTAGTATTTTATTTATTTTAAGTTCAAATCGACTCCATTTCTGATCACAAATAGTGAGAAATAACACAATTATATAGAAAGCCTACCAGAGATTCATTGTACAGTATATACAGTATCTACCGGTGCTCTCAAGTAGTATCAGAAGAAAAGCAATTGAGATATAAAAGTAAATTCAAACAAATGATCGCAAACTTTATTTTGTCAATTGATATCAGATCTGACGATTTAACAACACTCTAAACACCGTATATCTGTATATCTGTTATGTACTTTGTGAACAAAGTTAAGATTTACTTTTTGAGTTGTTTTAAGAGATTTTGAACTTTTATTTGAGAATTCTTGTGATAAACAGTAGTTTTAAACAGAAAAGAGATTCAATAGTTTTGACTCAAATAACTTTATCGATGGATAATAAATCAAATCTTATTTTTCTTATCAATTCCGTTAGTTTATGACAAGTGACCAAGGGCATTAGTAGTTTATTGTTATTTTTGAAGGAATAAAAGTTTAAATCAGCTTGATGATTGATTTAAACATCATATTTTAAAATAAACTCATTATAAATGCTTTAAAGTAATTTTAATATAAGATATTAATAGAAATAAATATCTTGAATTGAAAATGAATTTGAATATGACATGGGTCCTTTATTTATAATTATTTATGTCCTAATCTGAATTAAAATTATGTACTAAACAGCAAACAGTAATAATTATTTTCACTACTTTATGTTTTGTACCTAGTTTGAATTGCTGTTTATGGATAATTGGAGAAATAATTGAGAAATTATTTGCAAATTGATTATTAAAATAATTAGTGAACTAAAACTTCCTTGAACACACATTGCATTAACCAAACGATCAAATTATAAATTAATATATTTAACTGTTTTCACAATTAGTTTATTATTTTTTGGCTATAAATTAATTAAATTTTCATTTCATTGAAATAACTGATTCTGCTCATTTATTAAAACAAATATTTTTCATATAAACATATGAAGGTCATTTACAATTTATTGTCAATTATCATGAATCTAACCAACATTTTCGTCATACTTTCCCCATTAACTTAAGTTCATCTGATATACAGTATAATTGCGCACAAATGTATAATCATTCATTAATTCCATCTGGCGCTTTCTAAATGAATGATCATGGAAACTAATTTTTTTTTGCGATAATGAAAACATCAAGGTTATTGACAATTTTAAAAGTTAATTGTACTGTAATTATATTTTTCACATTTTCCTCTTAATTCACTTTAAATGGATAATTTTATTTATTATAAATTATAATAAGGTTACAATGACTTTGGTCATAATGTCAATGGACAGAGAAATTGAGAAATGTCATTTTTACAATTATTCATTAAATCTGAAATTCATTTCAACAAGGTATAAAATAAATAAAATTAGTATACAGTATAAGATATAAAAATGTTTGAATGACTAATAAAAATAAAACCAAAGGTTTTGGGATTATTTTAAGGAAGAAATCAATTCATTGTCAATAAGTAAGAGATGATTATTGAGTGGACAAACATTGCAATCGTTGGATGTGTTAGACCTGAAGAGTTGGAGGAATATCTCATATTTTCCGCCCTTTTGGTAGTGGTCTCCTCGAATTCATTTGGCCAGAACTGTAGTCTTCTACCGGTGCGCTCACTGTCAGTGATAGGCATACCTGTGCTTAAAGTTTGCAAAAGTGTTATTAACACTAATATTAATGTGAGTTTTGTTGAAACACTTTTAAAACTCATTATTAAATGACAATTATTTTCAATGTATTGTTTGAAAGAAAAACTATTGAATTGAATGTGAGTTTGTTTTTTCAATAGTTTCAGACGTTTTGTTTACTTGAAGTACAGATGAGTTTGAATTTTAACAAACTTTTAATAACATATTCACAAAACTATTATAAGATTTATATTAAGTAATAATAAATAAATCAAATTTCAATAGAAATTTAGATTATTATCTGATATTCAAAACATTTTCAATAAAATCTTTAAACAAAACACTTCATAGCAACAGAAAAATATTTAAATCTATTATGTCTTCAAATCATTTGTTTTTTCAATTATTATTAAAACTTTTTTTTCATATATTATTATGAATTAATTTGAAAGCATTTGAGACAAAAATTATTTATACATTTAATCACAATATTCAGAGTCATATCCTTTGAAATATTATTGCATTTTATTTCAGCCTTACGTCTGAGTTTGATATCAAATACATTGTGTGTTTGACTCTTTGGGATAAACCAAAAGTACGGACACTTATATTAGAGGAAAAGAGGACTTAAACAATAGGGTCGTAGGATATTAACTACAATCGATGATCACAATTGAAAAGAAGAAAGTATTTTACTGGTAGCATGTAACTTTTATACCAGGCCACTGTGTGCGAGATGTAAATCCGGGTTTAATATTGCCGTTGATATTGAATGTCAAAACTTTATACAAAAAGTAAATAACATAGAAATAAATATGTTGTGAGTATTATATACTAAGAATTTGATCCTTTAGTGCATAAATGTTTGTGATTGTAAGCTAATAATAAAATGTGTCATGTGTAAAATTGTCCCTTTCCCTCTGAGAATAAATTCACATATAAGTGCTATAACTTAAGCACTGGTGGTAAGCAATGCATAATTCAATGTTAATAAATAGAATCGATGTTTAATTAAGTGCTCCAATGTTTGCATACAATATCAGTGCAAACTAACTCAGAATATTTGTACTGTTTTCCTGTTTTAACAGCAATTTATTAAAACAATTGACGGTTTTGTTTGAAATTTAAAAAAAATTGTTTTTATTTTTCAATCAAGATTTTGAAATCAATTTTGTTTATCACTGAATATTTTAGATTTCAAACGATTTCATATTTGCTTTTATTTATTTATTCACTTTTATCAGAAATATTAACCGGTTTTCCAACAAATGAGATAATTTTGAACAATAATTAAAATCAGATTTTACACAGAATATTAAATATTTAAAATATTTAACTTGGTCTAATTGTTAATCAATGAGTTCATGGTTATAATATTTAAACAGGAAAATGAAAAAATAAATGTAAAAGATAATTTAATATTGATTGAAAAATATGAGCTAAACTTTAATTACAATTGTTATTATACCGGAAATTTTAAATTGAGATTTAAGGGTACAATAAAATAAATATATTATTACTCCGTAATCGTACTGTACTTTACTTATAAGGGAAAGACAATAAGTTATAATCAATTGACCTTATTCAATTAATATTTTATTATTATTGCCAGTAAATTATCCTTTAATAACTAATAAATATTGTAAATCTTGTGCTTAATATATTTTTAATTTTATTTCTAAATACAGTTACTGTATATGTTTTTATAACCAGGTAGAATTATTTCAGCTATTTATGTACTGATATTGAATTTGTAAATGTTTTAAAGAGATTGAATGTCTTTTATCTCTATTTGTTTTAAGTTTTATATTTAATGTTATAATTTTATAATCAGTTTTTGTTTACACAATAGATATGTCAATAAAACATTAATTTGGTTTTTACTGTTTGCAATATTTTTGACTTCAAAACAGTCGTGGAATTAAACTATTAATTTGAATGTTTAATTATTATTGAACAGATGTGTAACCAAGGCAACATTAATGAACAATTAGTCGATTCATAATATAATTACTTCAATAATTAGAATAATTATTGTGTGATAAACAAACTTTTAAATTTATTGATATAACAATTACTGTAATTTAGGTTTAAATATGACCTTGCTCTTTATTTGTGTTGAAAAGTCTTAAGTATTGACAGTGAGTATGAAATCAATTCTTAATAAAAGACTTTTAAAAATTAAAAAATTAATTTATTTGATTGGAGAAAATATTTACAGAAAAGGCTTACCAAGATTCAATGATAATTATAGAAAAAGATCATTTTTATTCAATCCATTGATAATCAATACATTTATCACTGTTTTAGTCATCAAATCAATTCTGGCTTTCATTATAAGCGATGAATATTTTGCACAACATTTGGCAGATTTTTCTTATAATTGGAAATTGAAAATTGAATTTAACATTCATATGCTCTTGATCAGTTGGTTAGTAATAAGCGTTCAATGTGTATATTATTTTCATTACAAATTCTTGATAAACAATAAAATCATGAAAATCAATATCAATGTCAATGTCAATCTAATTGACAGAAAGTATGGAAATATTATTAAAATAATTGACACTTTGTTTTCAATATCGTTTCTAAATATGGAAATTGGCTTATCGTTTGGTTCAGGTTCATTTAAATACTCCACATTAGACTATATGTTTGTTTATAACACTATTTCAAACTTGATATTTTCAATAACTATTCTTTATATATATTGAATGTATATTTGGCATGTCATATATTTCTTTTTCATTTGTTATCAATTGGTAATTAAAATACGTATTGAGAACATCAGAATTAATTACTTAAACACAAACGACAAAGTCATTTCAAATATTATATTGACTAAAGTTCTGAAATTTTTTATGAATATTAATCGGAAAAACATTTATTTAAACAAAATTTGGTCCAAATTTTTATTTATTGATCTGATTTTTTATACCTTTTGTATGGGCTTATGTTCCTCTCAACTATTCTTCGGTGATATACCGGATGAAATAAGAGGCAGTTTTTGGTCTAATGTTATTTATATGTTGATATTTCTATCGGCAATGATGTTATTTGCAAGCAAGGTTAATTCAGAATGTATTCAAAGTTATAAATTATTATTAAAATTGTTTGCAAATATTAGTGGTATTAAAAAAAAGAATTCAGTTTTAATCGGCACTAAATATAAAGTAAGATATTTTAATGTTATTGATTCTCTTTATATTTTGAACGATACCAAGGTGATAGCACTGATCGAGAGAACATCGGAATTTAATATTGGTTTTTATTGCTGGGAATTATTTATTATAAATCATTTTGTATTTTATAAAGTAAGCAATAGTTGAAAATATATGATATTGATGATTTTATTAAAATTGATTTTATATTTATTTTATAGTTCATCATGTTCATGTCAAGTATTAGCTTGAATTTATTCTCAATTGCAATATCCAGAAGACATAACCAGTAAATAAAAATTAGGATAAAAATTATTATCAATAATATATTATATTAAAATATATTAAAGACTTTATTTTATATGAAGGTGAAAGAGAAATTTCAAATTTCGTCTTGACTATTTTATTTTTTATTTAATCATTTACTGGCATATTTATATTTATACAAGGACAAATAATTCTTTAATATGACTTAATTCATTATAAAGTTTAGTTTTGATATTTCAATTACAAATTATATAATAAATAGTTATAAAACACAAATGATTTTAATATTATCTGAATTTAGTTTCAAATTGATATTATATTAAATACAATAATTGAGCATGAATAGATAAAATTAATGATCAAGTTATTTTAACAAAAACAAATTATTTATTGCAGGAATTGATTAAGTCTTGAAAACTACATTCACTAACACAACATTTGTTGATAATATTGCGATTGAAATAGGTCTTGTTCACTTGATATTCTTCATTACTCTCTGTAATAAAATAAAATATTAAATTAAGAGATCAAGGTTATAATTCAATTCATTGTAATATATATTTATAAAGCCAATCATTTTAAACATTAAACCTGTGAAGCGTTAAATTGCAAGATCAAACAACAACACATTTAATATCGTAAGCCTCAAGATCATGGCATACATAAATGAGATAGGAGCAAAGAATTTATCCTGACTAAATTATTATCTGATTAGGATGAATATAAATAAAAAATTTGACATTACTCAAATCATTATTTTCTAATATCACATCAGAGGTGTGTTGGCATATGAATGTCAGAGTTTGTATAAGAATATCACCACAGGATAACTTCATTAACTTATTTTTCTCCATTTTATTATTTAATTCATAGTCTTTTGCCGAATTTTGTTTTAAAAGATCTTGATTTATTTCAATATTATCGTGATCCACAATGTCACTAACTTTATGAACTGGATAACAGTTTCTTGTAGTAAAAAATTGAATAAACAAAATAACAAAAAGTATATTTGAAAACATTTCCCAAGTTTTAAGTCATTAATAATATCTCAATTAAAACTGACTTTATTTGTAACTGTTTTGTCGTTTACACCAAACATTGAATTAATAAAATTTTAATACAAATTTTTGTTTATTAAACCCTCTATTTATACTGTGCTTGAATAAACTCAATATCTGATGAACAAACAGGAGATTCTGTCTGGGATGACCAAGTTTACTTTTGAAATTTTACTTTTCATTAAGTAATATGAAAAACTTAAATTGATAACATTTTATTTGAAATTGATAACATAATTATATTAAATAAAAATATATACAATACTTAGAAGAGATTATAATTAAATAAAATAAACAAATATCAAGAACATTTACTCATTGAATAAAGTTGTCTCAAAATAATCTTGGTCACTATCTTTCACTTAAGAATTATTTTTTTACTTTTATCACGTTCTGCTGAAATGATTTGATTTTTAGTCTCATTATCTGTATATTTGAGTCTAAAAAGTAAATGTCTTGTATTGAATGTACGCTTTCATGAAAAACAACATTTTATTTATTATCATAAATAAACTTTAGTCCAACACTAAGTTCATAGTATTATAAGGGTGTAAAAGTTAACATTAACTTTAAATCCAATTATATTTGCTTTTTATCCACCTTTTACTATTTTATAGTAACTAGATAAATATAAATGACAATAACATTACCTAATTCTTACACCCTGTCAATTTATTAACACAATAAAATAGTTCATTGATCATTTCTAAATATAATTTTGATATCAATAATATTTATTTTTGAAAATTTGTAAAAATATTTATTGTTTTTGAAATATTTTGATTTTTGTTAATATAATATCAATTAAAGTCAATATTTTGCACTAATTTTCATCAAAATTAATCAAATATCTCTGCGTTTTATAGTCGTATGTCTGCTCTGAACCGATATTATAGACGACATCCAAGTCTTTAAATGTTTTGAAAACATTTTTATACTTATTGTAAATATTAGCAGAAATTATGAAAGGATTTCCTAATTATAAACAAATTTATTAGTCATTAGAAAACAATTTCTTTAGGTTTTATACCTTTAGCTTCGCTCAGGTATTGCTTGTGTTGATTGACAAACGCGAGCTCAACCTTTTCAAAAACGTCTTTATTGAAGTTGTTTTGATTAAACGGCACTTTATTTTTCAAACAATTCTTCAATGTTTCCGTAAACAGAGTCCAACGCGGCTTATAATAGTCGGATACCAGGCCTGACCAGTGCTTATTAGCATAATCTAAGATCTGGAAAAATCTTGTGATTAATTATTAAAATAACAAAAAATGTCAAAACTGTTCATACATTTCCATTCGGACCCCAAATTGTTATCTGATTTCTAGCGTTGTATTCATTGAACAACTTTTCCTATTGTGAGTGAAAGACAGTAAAAAATATTTCAAACAAAACTGATATTAAACTAAAAATTGACATTTAATTTGTTTGGGATACCAATTCTTCCAATACTTTATCTACCTTATCATCTTGTGCAAGTGACCTGGCACTGTTTATCCATTTTCCTAATAGAAAGTTTTCATTTGTTGATAGGATATCATTCATGTCATCCAAAAGTGTTGACAAAAATTTGACTGAATTGTCAAAATTTGTTTCATTTTTATCATTGAAAGCGACGACTAATGCATTATACCCGGTATCGAATGCTAATTGTATCACTTGACGAGTGATGTCCACCAAATCATACCTGGTGATTGAGTTATACAATAATACAACTAGACCTTGATCAATTTGTTAGCTAATATTTACTGAAATGTTTTGCTATTCTTCAGCTCAGAAGCGGTGGAAGCGTTGATGAATAAAGTGAACGCATTGTAAACGTCTTCGGGTTTATACCAGAGGACAGACTTGCCGTGAAGTGTCGGCCTATGATTGATAACATAGGAGCCATGATTTGACACTTTTATTGGATCCGTATAAACACTTTTCTATAGGAATAGTAGGAAGAGTATAATCATTATATAAATATTGTGATACCAGTGCTCACTTGCAACAGATGCCAGCCTTTAGTCAACTCATCATTGATGTAGCCATATCTGCGGTGCGCATAATTAGTGACCCACTGGTCAAGGTCAACCGGTGCTGAATACCAAGATGCTTCCATCATAAAATCATAGATAATGTCATTTTGTTCAATGCCTTCCGGTGTGAGACCAATGCCCAACATATTTGGGTACTTATGTCGCGCATCGAAGACATCCTTTCAATGAATAAAATATTTGATAACTATTAACAAAAAAATATTAATTTATATTCACAGCATTCAAGTGATTAAACGCGCCGTACATTCCCAGCGCACCACCAAAGTTGTGAAGCATACACCAGATGAAGGGCTGACCGTAGTATCCGTCCAATTGACTAAACTGTGGGAACAGCTCTGACATCAAATCCAAGATTAATAGTTTTCCCTTTCATTAAGTGATTCAGAGTTTAATTATTAATCATTTTGTTATAAGACAACTAACGGTTGGTATAGAAGTCAACAGTGCTTTTGCCTGTTCTTTATGCCAAAATCCGGGATCATTATGGAATAGCCAGCCCTGCATTACCCTGGTATTATAAATGAGAGCATAATATTTAAATACTCTTTATTAATCAAAATAATCATTCATTAAATATATATTGAATTAATTAATCATTATTTAGAAAAATCAAAATCTCATTGCTTACCAAATAGACTCTGGGTCTGATTTGATGAGACTGTTGTAAACAGCCTTTCCACAGTCTGACAAATATTTACTTTCCCTATTTATGTGAAAATGAATGTATAAGGTAACATCATTAGTTTGAATTAAGTGAGTAACTTAATAATCTAGTTAATGTACACCTGAGATTAGATTATCAAGGATGACCTTTTATAAATTACTGTTTTACTGTTAATGATGTAAATTAATGATTGAATTATGATATTTGCTTTTTGTTTAAATAATTAGTCGCAAAATGAATGCAAATTTATCACAAATTTTATGCTTAATTGCATTTAAACTCAATTGACAATCGGTTAGCACTGGTATAGTCATTAGCAAATCTCCTGGGTATAGTAAATTACTAACTTTGATCGGGGAGTCATCTCATTGAATAGGTCAGTGTTGTAGAAGTGGTCGGTGCCGTAAACTGATTTGTACTATAGATTCAAATATTAAATAAAATAGTTTTAGTTTTATTGTTGTTTAGACTCGGCTTTAATTCAACTGAAGCTGATCTCCAATTAAGCCACAGGAGTTTCAAATTATTCAAGGTTAACTAATTATTTTGCAAGAAAGCACAATTCAATACCTCATCAATAAAAGCAGAGCCAATCAAAACAAAGTGCGGATCTTCTGGTTCAAGAAAACTTGTGCTGTGTTTTTGTTAATGAGATTTAAAGTGAGTTTTAAATGCATTTGAGTTTAGATTTTGTTGATTACCAGCAAAACGTATCATTGAATTGACCCCAATTGCTAAGTCTGGTCACCTGTGCCTTCGGTAGCACCCGAGTGATGTTTTTGGGCACATGTCCTGCAAACGCTGGCAGCACTGGGAGCATACCTAGTGAACGCATCCTGGCCAATATTTTAGTTTGTAATACAGCCTGATATTTATGCCAATTCTCAGTTAATGGTCCGGACCAGCCTTGAAAGTTGCCCATTCTATTCCTGGTAATTTTATATATTAATGAACATGATACAAAATTAAAGAATATCAAGTTACAATGAATCAATTAGATTAATTATGCTCTATGAGATGCATATATATTATTTGTTCCCGGGCAACAGTTACTTTTTGTTTTTAAGTAATAAGAGTTATCTTTGAAATAAATGTTGTCAGGGTATTAAGAATTATATAGCAAATCTCCAATTCCAATTAATGCAAATTTGTCTGTATATTTTTAGATTAATAGCACAAGCAGATATTTAATAAATAAGCAATCAACTATTCTAGAATCAAATAAACTTCTTATACAATTTCATTATTTCTTATAAACAAGAATCTGTTATTCAATTTATGTTGCTCAAATTATTTAATATTAAATTACATAGAATATAATTCTTGACTCAGAAATATTATACTTAATTAGTTAAGTGAATAACCTATGTTGACATGGTAAAGAATTTGTAATTCCTATTATTTAATTTAACCTATTTCAAATGATTTTCAATAATTCACTAATGACATACCATGCTAAAAATGCCGGTCCACTAAAATATTCGTCTACCTCTGCAACAGTGAGACCAAATTTTTGAAAGACCTGGTATTGAATTAAAAGAAAATCTTGTTTAATGTCATTCAAACGATTAAATAATACGGATGTCATGTAATGATTAAAATATGATAAACAAAATGAAAAACTAAATAAAGTTTAATGAATAACCTTTCGCCAAATTAACTCCTGGCCGTTGAAGGCGAGGGGAAAATTTATGCCCCTGAGTGCCATCCAATCTATTTCGCGCTCCCATCTCTTAAAATCCCACCAAACCATTGAGTAGCTAACTGTGCACACATTTTGATAGTAACGAAGTCTGCAAAAAACATGATCGCATTAATACCAGTGCTTAGAAAACTAAAGTGTGTTTTAATTATGTGTTTAATGTATTGAATATTGATTTTAATTTTTATCATTTAATAACAGATCGAAAATTACAAAATTGTAATTATTAATCAGGGTCTAAATACTTAAGGATTATTAATTATATAAATAATGAGAATCTTAGTGAACTGATTTATTAGTAGTTTTTGAAACAATTATAAATATAATCTTGTTCATTTTATTAAAAAGTATTTCAAAATAGTTATTTTTATTAATTATAAATAATTAATTGTTTCTATATTACTGTTTAAATAAAATATCCCCTGATTTATTTTTAAAATTAAACCCCCTATTTATATTACAGTAGTATTAATTCACCTAATTACTGTTTGGTGATAGTACATTTTCATTAATTGAATTCAATCATTTTAATAAAGTGTATAGCAAAACCCTCAAGGACATAATACCTGTCTTAATCATAAAATACATACTTGTCTTGGATAACGACAGTTATCGGGGTCTTAATCACAGGCAGAGGCCCGGATGGAACATTGAGCTGATCTCCGGACCATGAGATATGACATTTGAGGTAATTTTTAAGATAATAATTGAAACCATTGGCAGCACTGACACCACTTGTGGCTGTAATCCTTATCCTATTATTTCCAATACTTTCTAACTATTTATTAACAATTAATGATTAAAATAAAATAATCAAGGTAATATGTGTCATACAATAAACTTATCCTTATTGTCTGATTTCAAAAGTTGAACATTAATGACAACATCAAACTCTTTAACCCTTTCCGGCAATATTCTGGCGATCAGTTCTAGTGTAGCGTTTTGTTGATCTACTGGTGCTGTCTTTGAGGTTATTTTCCATAAATCAGTCAAAGCTTAGGAAAAATAAATTATAATTAATTAATGAATAGATATTTTTATATACAAACAATTATTTTGAGCGCCAATTGTGTTCACAAATATTAATGTAATTATAAGTGAAAACACTTTAATATTATTAAAAATCATTTCAAATTAATTTTCTTTTCAATTCTGTTATTGAATGTCATATTCACTCAAATAATTAATGATTAATGAAAACAATTAATATTTTTATTAGATATGAATATAAGAGGAAAATACCTCTACTTTAATGTCTATCTAATAGTTAAAATAATAAATGTGACCAGGTTGTGTTTATTTTACTAAAGTAACGTCAGTATATTCTAGTGCATTACTATAACTTAGTTTAAAATAAACAAACGACTCTGTACAAATATTATTTTAATATAATATTGGTAAGTGATTTAAAGAATCTTAGATTTGAGATTTAGGTTTATAAGAAAATCTAGCATTCAATGTGCATAACCCTGGTCATACTGAAAAACTATAAATCAATAAGTTCAATTTGAAAAACTCTTTTGTTTATCAGAAGAATACCAATAATTTTTGCTGAACTAATCAAAAGCACTCAATCAATATCGCTATCCCTATCTCTATTGAGTACTAGTCTTATATCTATCGTTATGTGTATTATAGCTACTATACTATAGATACCGGGACTATCCGTTTGTAAAATTTATCTATTTTGTCATTTTCTAAATTAATTAAAAAAGTTATCCATCACATTTGAATCTTTATTAATTATCACTAAATATTATTATCGAAAATATTAATTAAAAACTTTATTAATACTTGAGATAATAATAAAAAATAAAATACAATGAGAAAAATGTAAAACGATTAAGGTCATAAATTACAATGAGTTGATTAGAATTCTTTGAATATATTAGAGTATTAATTTATCCAAGTACAAATAATAGTTATCTTTTTAATACTCACTAATATTTGAAATTTTGAAATTTGAGTTCATAAATAGTATTTAATTATAATACTTACTTGAGCATATTATTGTCAATGAATACAATGTTAAAATAAAACTATTTAAATAATTGTATGTAAAATAATATTCTCAATATTCCTAATTGCACCAATGTACTATTCTGATTTTTCTTAGTAACTGTAGAAAAGCGCAGAAACCGTTTCTGTGATGAAAGACAGTGCAGATTGTGTTCACATATTCTTTAGTCATTAGTATTTGCTTTCATTTTCACTCAACGTTTAAATATTTGTTACTCAAAATAAGCTAGTTTAATTATTTAAATAAACTATAAAGTGATTATTACATTTCTGATTTATAAATATAACAAGATGGATGTACTTGATTTTAATATAACATTAGATGAGTTGATGAAAATATACAATAGTAATAATTTGAATGACATTGATAAATGTCTTGATAATAAATTAGAAGCAGTGGGTAATGAAGTCAAATTGTTCTTGATTGTGTTATATACTGTCACATCAATCATTTCATTTGTCGGAAATATCACCGTGGTGATAGTGGAGCTATTTGGCACTCAAACATCAAATAGATTAAGGAAGTTTATCATCAACATGGCCATTTCAGATATAATCATGTCGGTTCTTTGTGTACCATTCACATACACAAATGTAATGCTTGGTCATTGGATATTTCAAGCCTGGATGTGTCCGGCCACACAATTCACTCAACTATTGTCAGTATTTGTCACTTCATATACCCTAACCATTATAGGTATTGAAAGGTTTGTGCAAAGAATATAAACCCTGAATAAAAATAAATCGATTTTTCAAATACTCTTTCAAAGAGTTTCCGGTTTTTTGAATTCATATCAAAATTAAATCTCTTTTTTCAATGCATTTAAATGTTAAGTCTTATCAAAATCTTTGAGCACTTTATGTATGAAATTCTTGCATTACTTGCTGTTATAAGCTATGAAACGATTATAATTACTATTTGACAGATATTTAGCAACAGTTCATCCGTTTTCCCAAACATTTCATTGGATTAGAAATCATACAAACCTTTTGCTGTACTTCTCGTGGATATTAGGTATAATTTATTCGTCCCTTTGGTTCACTAACACAAGAACAGCACCGTTTGATATTCACGACAACATTTACTATGAATGCCGCTACGGTGAGGGTTGGGATAATTGGACCAAGAAGTTTCTCCTGGGGTTTAACTTTGTCTGCACTTATGCGCTGCCATTGATTGTAATCACATTTAGTTATGCAGCGATTACTAAGAGAGTATTAGAGGACTCCCTGACCAGCGATGCGGCGCCGATGAGAAGAAATACTGTGATCCGGACTAAAGCACGAGTAAGTGAAATGAAGTATTAATAAAAAACATTGTCAAATAAACTAGATTATTTTAATTTAGACTCTGAATTTAATGAATTATTAATACAGTATTAAACAATTAAATTATATATCTTTAATTAATAATTGAAGTGATCAAGCAATTTTTGTTATTAATTATTCATCAAAGATATATGATTTTCTTAAATATTGTTTCAATTTTTAAATTAAATTAAAAGTTTAAATATAAATAATCTAGTTTATTTCTCAATGTTCTTGCATTTGTAACATTTAATTTATATTGAATTTTCATTACTTTAAAATGAGCTACTTTATTTTTAAATGTTTGATGAAAATGATTATATTTTATGCTTAATTAATTATAATGATGTTGAGATTAAATGACCTATTAACATTTTCCGTTATGTTTTGTCTTCTTTGTTGTAAAACAGACAATTAAAATGATGTTTGCAGTGGTTTTAATGTATGCTATTTGTTGGACACCCATTAAATTATATCAAATGGCTGTTGACTTTATCCCATCCCTATTTACTAACTGCTCGGACACACACTTCAACACAATAATTGGACTCTACTTTTTCGCCCACTGGCTCTCAATGAGCAACAGTTGTGTCAATCCTATTGTTTACTCATTTATGAGTAAAAAATTCAGAGTAAGTGTACTTGCTTGTAAATACTTCATTATATATTCACAACACGCTTTCCTAGAGGATATCAATATATATTTTATCCATAATAATAAAATATTAATCTGAACTAGTTCTTTTTTCTCAGATATATGAGAAATGATGATCATTTTATTTTCTTCTTATTCTTCATTCATTATTCTTATAAAATTGATTTAATTATAAATGAAGCTTGATATTAATTTATTTTTACATATATTGAAATTTAAATATTTTAGTTTATATCATTACAAATGACAATAGTATCAGGATTATAATATTGATTTTATAATTTTAGTTTATCACAAACATTTGAGTGTTTGAGTGATTAAGCCAAGTGTTACCGTAATTTATTTTTTTATTGAATCTTGTTTATTTAATTTCAGTGTCTAGACTCTAGAAGATCTAATGTGTGTTACAGTTATTTGAATTAAACTATATTTGGTATAAAAGATATATTATTCAGGGTTTGTTTATCTCATCACTATTTAAACCAAAATACTTTAGTTTCACAACAATAGAAATGATTTTTTTTTTGTTAAGTTCTTTTATTTATTTATTTTGATCAAGATCAAAAGATTTTCTATTGTTAATGAATAAATTTCTTAAAAGGATGACTTCAAAGGAATGTATACTAAGAGAAGAACACAACGGATGTCATACAGAAATGAAACACAAAACACAAGAGTTTGAACTGAAGTGAAGAAAAATAAAATTAAACATTGATTTCAGTATTTCTTTGATTTTCTTTTGAAAGCATTTATTTTAGACTTTATTTGAAAGAATATTTTACTAAAGTATTAGATGTATTCAAAAGTGTTTTGAAAGCCTAAAACATTTATTACATTAAATCATAAGAAGTCATAAAAATTATGAATCTCTTTATTATTGAAGTTATTTATACATTAAATAAAATGAATTATATAAATGTCATTGAATATATATATTGTAATAGATTTAGCAATAGATAAGCGATAAGACATCGAAAGGATGTCTTATCGCATGTTCAGCATAA
>JAQGAT010001038.1:0-18651 GCA_034687845.1 Pantelozetes paolii
CTATTCTCTTCCTATCATCGGATGAATCATCGTTTGTGACGGGAATTAACTTCGTGTCAGACGGCGGACACCTTTACTCTCAATGCCCTTAAAAATAATTGAATAATATTTGAATTTATTTGAAAACAATTAAACGTTTCTTAAAATATAAAATAATTATAATATATATTCAATAAAATATAATTTAATTTTAACGTTTGAAATATTGATGTAAATTATTAGAAATAGAATGAACTTGCACTATTCACTGCTGAAAATCTTTATGTCATGTTTTTCATTCAAATAATGTTAACTCATCAATGTCAAGAATTATATTTCAATATTAAGCTATTTATTATAAGTAGAATAAAATCTTCTTCAACACAGTTGTATAGCACCAGTAGATTATGGGACAGAACCCACAAAATACATAAAAATGATACCATAAATCATTTATTAAAAATTATAGATTGACCTGTTTATATTATATTTTATTAATTAAGTTATAAATATTTTAAAACACATTCTTATCGACACTGATCTGTATTATCGCAATCGATATAACAATTATTTGTAGACATTTTAAAACAATGTATTTTTATATTGGATTTTGTTTATTGACTTCTTTGGCCATAATTTCGTCAATCATTTACCGGTATTTCAATTATTTGTTGTTTTTATATTTATTTCAAATAAATAATAATAAATGAAATCATTTTATGAGACATTTGATGCGAAGATTTAATTACTGGAGTGATAGAGGAATAGCCGGTCCTAAACCACTTCCAATATTTGGAAATGTGCTTGCTATTGTATTAAATCCAACTTGTTACAATGAGTGGTTTAAAACATTTGGTAAAGTATTCGGGTAATATTTTAATGTGTTTTAAAAATTGATATTTTATTAAATTTCAATCAATAAATATTTTATCAAAAATATTTAGCATTTACAGCAAAACGGATCCAATATTAGCAATCAATGATCCAGATCTAATTAAAAGTGTTTTGGTAAAAGACTTCAACCATTTCATGGACCACAGGGGACGTAAAATGAATCATAAGATTCTGAGTAAAATACTTTTCTCGGCGAAAGGGGAGGACTGGAGAAGACTCCGGTCAATAATTAGTCCCACATTTTCATCAGGCAAAATTAAAAAAATGTATTCAATGGTCAAACATTGTGCCACCAATTTAGTCGATCATTTGGGAGTGTATGCAAAGAAGAGAAATAATCTTAATATCAAGGTAATGTATTATAATTACACCATGGACATAATAGCGTGCTGTGCGTTCGCTACTAAAATCAATTCACATCAAAATCCAAACAATCCCTTCATATTAAACGCAAACACAATACTAGAATATTCTTTAATGCAAACAATGATCAAGATGATATTACCAAGTTCGGTACTTAGCTTGCTAAATTCGAGATCAAAGAAAAAAGAAAAAGCAAATCAATTCTTTTTTAATTTGACCAAGGATATTATAAGGCAACGAAAGTCTGAGACAAATAACTCAAACAAATACAATGATTTCATTCAACTTCTTGTCAATTCAGAGCAAGATAATGATGGGAAACACGACGGGAATGACCAAGATGAGGCATCTCATGTTAACCAGGGTTGGTTTTTAGTCTCATTCTCTTATAACAATTATAATACTACTAAATATAACAAAAATATACTAGTATGTACTTGGTTATTCTCTTTTTTCAATATTAGAGGAGTTGGAAATTGAAAAGAAAACTCTTTCAGTAAATATTTCTAACAAACAATTATCTGAAGAGGAAATGGCAGCCCAGGGATGGATATTCTTCATCGCTGGCTATGAGACCACTGCCACTACTCTTACGTACTGTTCATATGAGTTGGCATTGAATCCTGAAATACAAGAAAGACTTTACGAAGAAATTCAAGAGTCAGTAGATATTAATGGAGACATCAGTTATGAAATGTTGGCTAAACTTCCGTATTTGGATTCAGTCCTCTCAGAAACACTTAGACTTTATCCACCGGTGCCTCGACTCGATAGGAAATGTGTGGCCGACTATGAGTTGGCCGGCACAGGGATTAAAATATTTAAAGGACAAAGTATTGAAATATATACTTACGCTCTTCATCACTGCGAAGAATATTATTCAAACCCAGAACAGTTTAACCCTGATAGGTTTATGCCAGAGAATAGACAAAACATTGTTCCCTACACTTACCTACCCTTCGGTGCCGGTCCTCGCAATTGCATTGGAATGAGGTTTGCATTAATGGAAGCGAAGTTAGGTTTGGCTCAGATTATCAGAAGATTCAAATTCTTCCGGAGCAGTGAAACAGCCGTTCCCTTAGAGTTCACATCCAATAATGGCTTATTGACTGCAAAGAGTGTTGTCGTCGGCATTGAAGTTAGAGATTGATTAGAGATAGCATGGGTTATACGGACAGTCAGGTTGTGTTTATTATTTAAGGGGTATTTTTGCAATTTTGCGTTTCAGTCACACATATTGTATGTTTAAACTTCTTGTTTGTTTGAACATTTATTAATAAAATTATCTAGGTTATAAGTTATGTAAAGTGTTCCTGTTAACTTATCAACAATTTATATTCATTATAATTATTAATTTAGTCTTCACTTGAAAACAAACAGAAACTTTAAACTCAGATATAATTCTGAGAATGTAATCAATAAATGAATTCAAAGGAAAGTCCAGTTGTCCTGAAAAGTAGGTCAACGTTTGGACAAACCTTTGATATAAATATAACCCTTTCCTCAACAGAGAACAAAACCTTTTCAACACTTATTTGAATTGTATTTCAATTTGTGTTTCTTTTGAATAAAATAAAGTTTTTCAATAAGTTTTGACTGAAAAGTGATTTAAAATATCTAATTATAAAATATGACTGCAAATCAAAAACTTAAAGTAAATTTGAGTTTAAAAATCAATACTCAAAACAACGTATACTTTACAGTTATAACAGAAATATTACAGTAGTATTACCAAGGTTGTATTTATACATTAAAATATTGACAAAATACTGTTTAAAATAAAATTTAATCTTAGTTTACATTCTATTAAATAAGAAATGATTGTTTGATCCCTTACTTCACTGAAGAGAAAGTGAAAATAGGAATTCAAAAGAAGAATAATGTGTTACTACAGTGAAAGTCCTTTACTGTGTATCTCCCGGTTATGTACAACAAATTTTGGTCAAATGGTCTCATTTTTCATATAATTAAGTGTAGTTAGACTTTACTTCCCCTCTTGTGTACGGATTTGCCGTACATTTACCACACAGTAGAAGACTTTCACTGTATATTAAAACTAACCATGAACATATAGACATGTAAACACATGAAGACATCTTTACTCAACTATTTAATTAACGATTCAATCATTTCGACCGCTTTTTCCAGACTATCGGAACTCTTCAATCGTTTTGAGGCCAAATACAACCTTTCCTTCAATTCTTTATCATTTAATAACATTTCAATTGAATTTAAGAGCTCTTCTTCGGAGCACAGGTAGGGATCGAGTCTCACTCCAAACCCTTTTTCCTGAACTCTCTGTGCGTTATCGAACTGATCCGCAAAGAGAGGGAAAACAATCATAGGTTTACCAAAAGTGAATGTTTCGGTCACAGTATTATTGCCTCCGTGTGTGAGCACCAGATCTACTAATGGCAGTACTTTTGTTTGTGGGACAGACTTCTGGCCCCACATATTGGCCGCCAATTCATACTTATCTCCGGAAAGACCTTTCGATACAATAAACTTGTGCTCAGATTTCGAGAGTATATTAACTAAACGTTTCATAAGCTCTATGTCTACCGAACCCATAGAACCCAAAGAAAAATATATTAGTTTTCCGTCCCATCCCTTCAACTGCTCCGGCATTTCAAACGGCTCTTCAGTTGTTCTCATGAAGAAGTCAACTGCAAACCACTTGTGAGGAACGGGTCTTATGTCCGTATAATCCAATTCCTTAGGAAAGGCATAGATATTAAGGAACGGAGAGTCAGTCATCACTTTATTGTCAGCATTGGTTGGAAAGCCGTTTGCTTTCAGGTATTCATTGTATTTAAGACTCGAATAATATTTTTGATTTAATTGTTTGAATTCATTCCAACCCTTCCTATCACTGTCTGTCGGATACCCCGACCATTCCGGTGGAGTCATATCCTCTTCAATGCCAATTGGATTTGAGGTATAGATCTTAACAAATGGTTTCCCTGAGTGTTCAAGTGCTGGAGACAATCTAAAGTAATCCAGGACAATGATGTCTGCGTTGTGTTTCTCTAATATAAACTTTAATTTCTGTTCATTTAATGGCATTTTGTTTACCATTTGTGATATAAAACCTATTTTTAACATTATTTTCATTTTTTCAATTGAGGAAAGGGGTGATAGAATTCCAGAGGTGACCAGGGCACTCGCCTTCTTCTCCCCCAGCTTTTTAACATTTGTGTCGCCATTGATATCCAATTCCGTTTCCAACACTTCCTCTTCAAACCCATACTTAACTGCCATTCCTTTGATTGTTTGGTTGACAATGAAAACAATTTTGTGGCCGCGACTGAGAAGCACTTCAGACAAACCTATTAAGGCGTTCAGATGTCCGACAGTCGAAATCGGAAACACAAGTATTGTTAACATTCTTCTTAATATTATTGTCAAAAATAACTGAGCCAGGTTACAGTGAGTGTCAAAAAGGGGTATTTTTGAAATTAAATTGATTTATAAAATGAAAACGTATATAAAAATCTATAAATCGCTTGTAATTTCTGATTCAGATGTAAAGGCATTGATTTGAATGACATTCAAAATTTAAACGATTCAAATGATTGGTGTTTAAGAATAAAGAATGTAGAAAAATATACAAGGTCCAGTTTAGATGTGACATCTAATGACGAAAGTTTAATATTTAAATACAAATAAACTTTTATATAACTTTCAAACCAACGATAAGTTTAAATGAATTCTTAATTTTTTAAATAATATTTTTAATTAAAATCTCATCAAAACTAAACTAAACTCTAAAGGAATTGAATATCAATACTCCCCCTCACACTACCCTTCACACTGAAACTGGGTAATGCTAATGGATTTCATACATGATGTATCCAAATTCACCTTTATTATAAAAACTTAATTTTGACGAACTTCCCGGAGTTTCCGTAAAATGAAATTAATGCAAAAAAAAATACTTCATTAATGTGTCTAAACTATTAACTATATTCCATCTTGATCAATCATGGTCATATGAGTTATTGCATCTTGACATTACCCTGCACATTAACATTACAAGGAGTCAAAGCAACAACACAATAATATGCGACTCTAGTTATTCAAATCCTTTACACCTAAGTTACCCAGTATTATATCACTATATAATTAATTGATTTACTCTGATATTTGTTATTTAATATGATTTTTACATATGTTTTCAAATTCAATGCAAAAAATATATTGAATTTCAAATTATAATAAATTTTACAAAATTCAAAATGATTTTCAGTAAAGTTGTTGTCTTTTGTCTGATTTTATTACTTTTGATTCACTTCAGTGAAGAATATTTAGATAATAGAGATTACGGGGGAATGGATTACGGCTATGGCTATGGCTATGGCAGACCTCGATATCCCAGAAGACGTTATTCTCGTCGCAGAAGATATGGACGTCGAGGCAGTGGTAGACGATATCCAACATATGGCAGAGGTATGAACAGAGAGGTTGGGAACTATTGGAACATCCCTTTGAACGAAGTCTTAGGAACCGCGATATTTGAGGATAAGAGCAAGAAAACAGATTATGGGGCCGGAGATGACTAATCAGTCCCTCGTTTATCAATATTTTATTTAAATTATTGTCAAAAAAAACCTTTGATTACAAAAACATTGTTTTAAAGTTCAATTTTGTAGTCATTTAAATAATAACCAAAATTATCTATACTTTGGTTCAAATATTTGAATGAATTTTTGGCAATAAAATCAATGAATTGATTGAATGTTTGTTTTCCGCTATAAATCACAATTAGTTTGCTTTTATTAAACCAATAAAATGTTGGAAACCTTTTGACTTTGAATTTGTCTGAAATATAGTCTGAATTGTAGTTCACTTTCACAATAATTATCAAATTTTATTCATTTTATAATTATTTCATTTGAAAAAAATTACTGATATTTATATAATATAAACCATAAAAACCAAATATAACCTCAAAATTACTGAAATCTAATGATACGATTCAATGTTATTTTGTTTTAACCAGTTTTGGACATCTGATAATGAATTGTTGCCAGATCCGGCCAAAATAGCACCGGGGTATTCTCATGATATTTATTAATGAATGGTAACAAACGCTTCTTAAGACATTCCTCCAGATATATATCTGCTTTCATAGTACCGTCTTTAACATAGGGTTCAATAGTAAATGCAAAACTTTATCAGCGATTACTTGTCTTTGAATTAATTTCATTGTCTTTTGAGACTCTTTTTGTGGTAAAACTATTGATAATTTAATTAATGACTATTTGAGCTATAAATCTAACCACAATTCAATCCCAGCAAGAACAATGTTAGCGCGTGCAAGGTGTTTTAAAAATTTTTAACTTCAATGTGACCCCCAATACCTAATATTAAAACTTTAACTAAAAATTGATTCATTTATAACTAAACCTATTATTGTTTGTCAAGTATTAACTTTGCGTCAGACGGCGGAGAAATTTACACCTAGGACACTTAAAGCTGATTAAATAATATCTGAATTTATCATAAAAACACTCAAACATTTAGTTTTTACTTAAATTATTTTTAAATAAAAGAATTTATGTCTGATTTTAATAAAAAAAATCATTGAATTCAACAAAAACTAAATTAATTTCATTCAAATCTATAACCGTTTTAAATGTTTTCAATAAATTGATTGAAATGTATAATAAAATGATCAGAAAATCAAACATTTTATTTATTTTTTAATTATTTGAAAACAATATTGAATATGAATTAAACATAAAAACCAAACATTACATCAAAATTACTGAAATCTAATGATACGTATCATTGAGTTTAACATTTGCTTAATTAGCTGTCAATCAAAATATTGACTAAATTTTCATTAATTGACTTTTTGTTACAAAAAATATTTGTAAATAATTCAGTTTTTTGTTCAATACTTAGTGTTAATTGTTTTTATGATTTGTAAAGTAATTGTAAATAAAAATGTCAATTGTGTGACACCTGTCCAACACAGGGATCAAGTATTCATAAATTGCGAAAATAATGATTTAAATAGTTTTCATAATTGCATAAAAAATTCAATAAAATTATTCATAAATTCAAACAATATATTAATGTCTGAATAATTATTAATAATAAAAACATAAAAAAAAGTTAAAACATAAATGAGTGGCAAATATTGGGTGCGATTTGGAGGCACTTTGTTTTCAATTTATGTCAAATCCAAGGACTTTGAGAAACATTTATAAATTAATTTAATACTTATTTGAGAATCAAAAGGATCTGTCACTTATTTCTGAACCACAGCGCCGGGTATTTTGCTGAACGCGCCGTTGAGGTTGATTCCGGTGAGCGCTTGTATGGTCGGTGGTATTTGTGACACCAGTTGAGTGAAAGGATCAGCAGTTTGTCCACTATTTTGGCCGATCATAATGATGTCACCGGTTTTAGCCAACGGTGCTGCGACTTCGGCCGCAATCTTAGGCAATGCTTCGAGAGTGAGGGCGAGTATAGCTGCGTCGCCGTACTGTTTATAAGCCGCGGCTTTCATACGCATCCGTTCGGCCTCTGCTTTACCGACGGCTTCGATGCCAAACGCCTTAAAGGAATCAATCGTTAATTTAGCACAAAATTTAAATCTCATTGAATACCTGTGCGGAACCGATTAGTTTTGTTTTTTGTGCCTGTGCTTGTGCTGTGGCCACAGTCTTAGTGCGTTCACCACTGGCTATCTGTTCCACTCTGAAGGCCTCGGCCTCCGCCGGAAGCTTAACCTTTGCCATCAATTCCTTCTCTCTTCTCATAATCTCTTTCTCTTGAATATCGATTTGTTTCTTCCGTTCCACGACTTCGATCTCCATTTCCTCATTACGTATTGATTGTTGTATTTTCGCACTTTGAAGTTCATAAGCCAACTGTGCCTCAGCTTTCTTACTATTGACCTAAAAATGTGAAAGAAGTGTATATTTATTGAACAGAATATTCTTTACAACAATTTATTTGCTTTTATTTCCAAATAAATAATAAAATCATTTTTCTATCGCTGTTTTCAAATGTGAATGAATTTGAATATAAATACAAATCTATTATTATATTTGAAAACAAAAGTCCACTGAATATATCACTCAATATATCGATCAAAACTAAAGTCAATTCGTTTGAAGAAAATTAAAACATAAAATAATATTTTCATTAAAACTTTAATTATTTATTGATTTTTATAAAAAATAGTCTCATTTTGTGTAATTAGAACCGAAATCCCTGGATATATTCATATACCCCTGGAAACACCTGAATATTCTTGAATTCCCTTAAATATATTACTGACCTCTCCGTCAAACTTAGCCTTTTGTAATGAGTAAAGTCTGTGCGCGTCTTCAATCTTGGTGTCGGCGCCATACTTTGAATCCATGGCATCCTTGTTTGCCTCGGCCTCTCGAATACCGGCATCCCTTTCCGCTAAGGCCACACCCATTTGTGCGTCTCTTTTCACTTCCGCGGTTCGGGTTTTGCCCAAAGAAGACAAATACTCGACGGAATCGTAAACCTCTTGAATCGTGAAACTGACGATTTCGATACCCATCCGCCCGACGTCAGGGTTAGCCACTTCCCTAACCAGACTAGCAAACTGATCCCGATCTCTGTATATGGCCTCCACTGAGAGAGTTCCTAACCATTGATAAAAACATTTTATAATTACCAA
Source organism: Pantelozetes paolii (assembly GCA_034687845.1). Lineage (NCBI taxonomy): Eukaryota > Metazoa > Arthropoda > Arachnida > Sarcoptiformes > Oribellidae > Pantelozetes > Pantelozetes paolii. The sequence goes on from JAQGAT010001038.1 coordinate 8,909, forward strand.
AAAAGTTTAAGTGAAGTAAGTTTGAGAACTCAACCCAATATAGATCTGAGATGACCCTCAAGTGTCTCATTGAGCACATGATGTATTTGTCTGACACTCATTCCAAGGAACTGTTCGGCAGCGATGGGCAGAAATTCCTGTTGATTCATAATTTTGCACTGGGCAATTCCTGTTACACATAAAGGAACTCCCTGTGCAGTCTCAACACTTTCACACCTGGGCTTCAAAGTCATGATCTGTAGTGAAAGTCGTTGGACATCAGTGACCAGCCACCAGGTCCAACACCAGCCCCCGATCACAAACTTTCTGTCCGCTGATCCACACCAACCGCCCGACACTATCAGCGCCTCATTGGGACCGACAGTCTCTATGTTTCCCATTCTCTTCAATACCTGAGTTAAAAGTTATGTTGAATTGAATGAAAAATATTTAATGAATTGAAACATAATTTTCTAATAATTAATAAAATTATTGAAAAATTGGGACAAAATTTAACGAAAATATCATAAGTTATTCATAATGTCTTAAAATCGTTAAATCAATGTCTCTTTTCATTTGATGAATAAGTTTACACCAGAAAAATGGCAATAAGTCTTTGGAAAACGAGAGCGCAGTTGCCAATTGTTAGACTGAAGGACAGTTAGCTTTTTTATGTAACTATGAATTCTTAATAATTTATATTTCAAAACAAACTTTTTTCTATTACTTTGCTATTAGTTTTCTTCAGGCGATCACTACAAGGATATTAACACAAATAGCACTTACCGTTAGTAGCGATAGATATTAGCAAACAATACAATTTTGTCCACAACTGTACGGGTATTGCACGAGTGCTGGCAATATGCGGAGGCGTTGTCTGTGTAATACTCTTGCAATCATTTTCAGTGATGTTATTATAAATATATATTTATTTTTATATTTTGAATACTTTTATGACTTTTATGTTTCAGTCGCTTATGTTTAGGAAATGTTTTTCTCAATGTTATACACATTTATTCAGTTGTCGGTCGACTCCACTCTAAATTGACTATAAATAGACAAAAACTACTCAAACAACTCAAACACATGCAATAAATTGTGTGCAATACCAGTGCTAATACTACAGTCCTATTATATTCTGTTTAATGTAATGTTAAGATAAGCTATTTGTTGAATATTTATGACTCGAATTGAAATATATTTTTATATTTTATATGACATTAATTTTTATTTCATTAATATATTGTGAATAACAAAGAATATCAGTGAATACCAGGGAAATACCAAAAATACTGAAAATAATAGATTTTATATTTCAAATCGTTCAATGGTTGAGAAGGATCTAGTTTTTAGTTGTCTTTAGTATAGATAGACTACAAATGATTATATAAATAATTAATAAATCATTTGTTGAATGTCTTTTATTATTATTAAATGAAAGCACAGTTGGATTCACTGATAGAGAGATATGAAACCTATTTTTATAAATCATAATAATAATAGTTTTGTCATTCAATCATTACATTTAATACTAATAAAAACAATAATCAATGATTTGTCAAAATATACGAACAATTTGTTTGAAATAATTGTTATTTCAATTAAACTAAAGAAATGATGTCTTGGTATTTGGTATTTGAGTTTCTCTGGGATCTGGGTAATTTTATTGATATCTATTATTTTTGAGAATAATCAATGCAAATATATTTGTTCAATGAATATATTTTGAATATTTAAAACTATCTTGTACAGTATAATAATTTATGTCAACTGTAGTATCTCTTGAAAATTTATCTATACTTGAATTGTCCGTCACATGACTCACATCACAAATCAGTAGATTATGTTTGTTATAATCCGTTCAAGAGTTCAATCATTTGATGATATTTTTTAATAACTAATTGAGTCAAGTATAGCATTACATGTATCCCTCATATGTCCATCCCTTTGGACTCATTTAAGACATTTAAAGATAATAAGGAATTAATATTTGTCCAAAAAAACAACAACTTCTCGAGCGATAGGTACTATCCCAAATCATAAAGGGATTCCCATCCTCTTTATGATTCTACTCATTACGTCCCAACATCTGAACACCTATTCCTATGTAATCACCGGATATTTAATTAATTTTCTCAGTTTATTGTATATCCCTTTCCACTTTGTTAGCACTTTATTGTGGCGACCATAAAGTGATCAGTAGTTTATATCAAAACAAAACTGTTTGGCGAAGAATAACATGAATTATGAATACAATTGAAAAATATCTCATTTCTTCGGAAAACTTATCCGAATCATCTCTAACAACAACAGACGTATCGTCGGCCGAGTGCTGTAATACTTATCCGTGTAATACCTTCTGTATAATATCAGGTTTACATGTTTGACGTTGAATACAACGGAAAGATAATATAAAACCAGAAGTAATTTATTTATGAATTTTAATGCAAAAAAATGATTAACTCTTTCATTGATTTTGTTAACAATAAGTACACAAAATTAATTCAAAACCCAAACCATAAAATTTGAGAACATTTTTAGGTTTGCAGTTATATTTAGGATAAAATATCTGAAGAGAAAAGTAATTCAAAAAAATATTTGATTTGAGATAAAGTTTTTTGATATAAACTGTTATAAACTTTGAAATTAACAAAACAATGAAATAGTGTTTGCAATAAATTAAAACTTAATTTTAAAATACTCTGTGAGAAACCATTTCTTATTATAATAGTTAATCTAATCAAGCAAATACTGAAAAACAAATAAATTTCAAGATTTATATTCATTTCAATTGATTTTCAACATTGAATTGAAAACGACTATTAATTTTCATTCCAACAATAATTTGCAATTAATTTGATTTAAATTTCATTCAAATAAATGTAAAATGTTTTACAATTCAATTACATTACAAACACTTCAGATATTTGTCTCAATATTTGTTACAAAATGTGATTTTTATGACAAAATTAATTTGAATGAAACAAATAGTGTTAGGAAACCAAAGGAGTCATCACTTTATACATTATATTCATTCATATTTGTGGCAACACTTCTGTGCACTTCTGTCTGCATTTTATCCGTCTATTTAGCGAAATGGGCGGACAGGAAGAGGACAGGTATTCAATTTGACTTATAATTAATAAATTGTGAAAATATTCAAAATCATAACTGTTTTTAAACTTGAATTAAATTAAATTAAACTTAATTTTAAAATAACATATAACTAAGTTAAAAATGCAAATAACCTTGGTCTTATTCATTTTAGAGGAGGACAACGAGATGCCTGTCGATGCCTTCAGTTCCGAGAATTATTACGAAAATCAATTCAATTGTCATTTAAACCATACATTCATTGATAAAGTGATGAATGAAGACATTTAGGCTTAAAATATAATCAAATAATAAAATACTCATTGAATTTGAAATAAACTTTTCGTTGGATTTATTAAACAATTTGTTATTTTGTTAAGTCTTTTGACATTTTTGTTCAATATTTGGCTTAATTATAACAAAAGGTTTTACACCTTTTGAATGATTTCATTCTTCAGCTCATTATATGGGACTTCAATCTTCAACTGATTGATGGCCAGACCGTAGAGCACTGTAAGGATAAGTATAATCACTTCCATCACAAAGGCGTCCAAATCATTGACTGAGAAAATAGCGACCACTGCTATGATTAGGCCATACATTGATATCAGAGACAGATTTGCTTTTCGGACACCAATTATGCCGAAGATTGCGATCAAAATCATGAGAATTGATTGAATGTCGACGTAAAGCATAAGAAGTAAATAACGGGTAACCCTATGCCTGCCTTCAATAAATTCTCCCTGATATGAGTCCTTTTCAGATATTAATAGGAATATCGCGTCCAATATTATGACACTATTGGCACAAATCAACACATATTTCAATAATTGTGTCAAAAATTTGTTTGAATTGAAATTATTTGCCATTTGTTTGATATTAGTCTTAATTATAGCCATATTTGTTGTGTTTTTTATATTCAATACTTTAATAATAATCTCTAATAATATATCAATAAATGCATAAAACGTCTACTATTTGTACAAAATATGATATCTCATTGAAATTGAGATAAAAATATTAGTTTTCTTTGCATTTCTTATCACATTTTGCATGAACTCAGCAAAAGTCATAAACTGTATGTCAGGGGTATTGAGTGATCACTGATCAGGAGTTAGAAGGAAAGTTCTGCACTAATTATTTGCTTAGACTGTATTCCAGGTAATCGCAAGGTTATAGGAATAACTGAAGGCTACAGTATTAATAAATACATTATGACAGCGCATATTATATACTTGATGGACAAATATTTATGCCCTGAACATTGATCTATTGATACTTGTATACCTCATAGTCTGAAAGTGATTTTCAAATGACAGTAAAATTGAATTATTTTTAATATTTGAGATAACTTTGACTCAAAATATATAAATATTTTAAAACTTTTGTATGAATTTCACTAATTTGTAGAAACAGTAGTAACTCTAAAGTTTAGACTCTAAACAACTCGTCCCTAAAACCCCTGATTTATGCAACAAATAAATAAAACAAACATTTCTTTAATTTAAAATTTTTACATCATTTGCAGAAACAGTGAAAGAGTGTAAACAATAAATTATAATTTGAATCAAAAAATGAAAGTTAAGACTAAAATCTGTTACAGAAATAGATTCCGGAAGTAATAGAAGATTATTGTAATTATAATTATTATTGAATTTTCTGTGAAATACTTATAAATATAATAAAAACTGATTTGCATTTCAACGCTCTGTTAATGAATCTTAACGTCTAATAATCACATCGTTTGACAGTTTCTCTAAAATAAATAAATAAATGCTTTTTTTCTTTCTTCAAACAAATTAACAGAAACTCAATCATTATTTTTAAGTTAAAAATTTAAACATTTTTTATTTTTACCCCTTTCTTAAGGGGAAGTATTGAATATTCATCAAACATAACCCCCAAATAGCGAGTAAGCGATATTATTCACTGATATGAAATCATTGACTTATTGTTATTCAATGTATGCCAACGAAAGCAGAGCTAAAATAGATTAATAGATTTTATTTCTTGTTTTTTATGAATAGTTTTTGTATTGTTTTGAAATATTTTATACATTAATGGCTATCAGAAAAAGTGTTAATATTTTTGTTTGACATCAGATATGTAATTTTCAATCCCAATATGTGCAAGGTTCAATTATATTGTATTCATTAATTTGCATAACACTCAAAAACTAACAGTAAATGGATTGTAGGTTTCAAACCGTTGCTTATCATTGAGTTTATCGCTGAATATGTTTTCAGCTATATTTGAAACTTAAAACAATTTTCATTGATTTTTTGTTTGAAAAATGGTTATCAGTTTGACATCTAATTATCGCTTTTGGAATATAAATAAAAATGTTTGCAATGATTGAAGCACTAGTGAAAGACAGTTACAATTTGACTCTCAATTTCCAAGTAAAACCTACCGGTGCTCATCAATTATGAAAATAAAACTCAAATATTAGTATAACTGTTGTAAACTTTCTTTTCAAAACCAAACACCAATGCTTAGTATGATTTTAATAAATGAAAGGATCGGGAGTAGAGTCAGTGTTAATCATCAAAATCTGTTTTATTTCACATTTTTTATAATTTAGTATTTTTTGACGATTGACTGCCAATTGGCTCAAAAGATTGAGATTAAGATTTGAAAACAACTGTTTGTCAAATGAATTCACTATTTATTATAAATTTAGAAATATTTTAATGAATTTATGCCAAAAATAAGATCTCTTTTAAGACAATGAACTCAACTGTAAATTCATTTAAAACATACTTGAATAATTGAATATTTTCTTCAAAAGAGTAATTAAATTACAATTCATTTTGCAATTAAATTAATTAAATTTTATCCCTTAATGAAGTGATAGCTTATAATTGGTTTCAGATTTATATAACTTTAAATAATTTAATCATTTTTTGAACATATATTTGAAAAAGACTTACAAAATCGACATTTAATACTTTTTTTTATAAACTAACCATGTTATATATTTTTCATACAAAACTAGGTCATAGTTATCGGTTTTCATTTAATTAAAATTATTTAAATTTAAACATTAAATGATAAAAATAGTTGTAAAATGAAAATGTGCTGAAAGTTGTGTCTGAAGTGAACACAAATGTCTGAAACAATGAATGTCTGAATCTATTCTCAGTTTGTTTTAACAGTGATTGACATCAAAACACAACTAAACTGAGAAAACAATTAATCAATTCTATGGATGAAGAATAAACGCTTCTCTATTGAAAATACACCCTTAAAATAAATTTATATAGCGATTGTGCAAGATTAGTTCACGGTTTAAAATATATTGATAATTAATCAAAGACCTGAATCAGATGCTGTAACAGGCTTTCACAAAATCTCCCTCAAGTGAATGACCCAGGCTTTGGTTTGCAATTAAAACACTTTTAAATACATACTAAACCACCTGAATATGTTTAAAGCGCTCAGCTATCAATCAAAAGGTGACTGTCTGTCAAAAAGCCAAGGATTTTAGGACAGAAAATGATTAAACGAATTAAACTTAATATTATTTTCCTCTTCTATCACATATTATTAATATGACCATGGATCAATGTTGGAAATGATAAGTCAAATGTAATTCTTAATCTTATGAAACGATTCTCTCTTTTAGATTGAATTTTTTTTTTGGTTTAATGTTCAGAATATTAATGAGAATTAAAATGAAATGATTTCAATATGTTTTATAATAGGCTTTGTGTAGTACTTATCTACCGGTGCTTTCTATTACTGTCATTTGTATAATTTAAAAGTTATTTAAACAGTTTTATTGAACTATTATTCTTAAGATTTATTTACAAAAACCACAAACCCCTTAGTTTTAAACCCCTTTTCCAACACTCAGTGCGACTCCTGAAACAAGAATAACAGAAAAGCTTTGAAAGAATTTTCACTTTTTGTAGTGATTTCACAAATAAAACAAATTTTATTACAATTTTATACATTTATTGCAAAGAAGTCTAAATAACTTAAAATGTATTCATTTACTCAAAGACAACATATTGTTCAACAGATTTGATGTCCTTTGAAGCCATGATATTCAGGGGTATTATTGAGTTATTTTAGACAACGAAAAAATTTAAAACACTTTCACTGAACTAAAATTATAAACTATTTTCGGAGATATACTAAAAGTTATTTTAAATTCAAATCAAAATTTCAATGTTTTTATTGAATAAATAAAAAAAAACATTAAAATAGTTTTTAAAGGCTTAGCGATTGAACTGAAAAGCAATTGACAGAAATATATAAACAAAATGTCAACAGATTTTGGTTTCAATGATAATATTGTGAAAAATATTAAATATAAATATATTTTAAGTCTTGTATTGAATGTTAAAAATAGTTAACAACTAATGAATCGTCAAATTCATTGAATATTTTTGTAAATTTTATTTTTATTATTGTTTCCAAAAGTTTTAAAATAAAACTTCAATTATATTTTCAGCGATGAGTGGAAAGAGTATTGAAATAAAAATGCAATGAATTTAATGTAAAATATAATAATTTAAATATAATTGTAAACAAAAGTTAACGAAAAAGACTAACAAATCGTTAAAATAAATGAAATAAAAAATAAATTCCTATTCATATGACTGAACAACACATTCAATAATATTGGTCTTCAAATACGGGGTAATTTTAAAAGTGTTAATTACAAACAAAAAACAATTTCAACTCATTTTCCAATGTTTTCTATAAATATATTATCACTTTTGATGAGTTATTGATGTTTTCTCACACACCATAGAGTGCCTCGTTTTCAAACCGTTTAAGAACTGCACAATAGGTGAAAGAGCAGGCAATTACTCCAAGTGTGGTGAGGTATACACCAATATTGCCACCCAGGTAGAAGATTTGCACAATCAGGTAAATGGTTAACAAAATACCAAAAATCATAGTAAACCAGAAATAGTGGTAACAAATGGCACACAAACCAAAAATACATAGTATTGTCATAACTGAACCGTTTATTACATAATATTCTGGGATCTCTTCCTTTGCAAAGTTTCGCACAAAAATCAATGGCGCTATCGATAAGATAATCAGTAATATTAGTGTCAATATGAGAGACCATCGAAGAACACTAAACCACGAGCGGAGACTTGCCATCACTTCTTGTGGTGAACTAAGTGTTTGTTGTTTTGGGTCAAAGAATATACAATTTGTTGACTAAACTGATGAACACTTCTTACAAAATATAATCGATTTATTAGTTGTTTATTATTTTTACATTTGATATTAAATCACATGAGATATAAATAAATTATTTATTTTTCTTCATTTGAAGATTAAATTAATTTTTTAATAAAGTTTTTTTTATGATTTTCACTGAAGGGTTGTTTCACTTTGTCTCTCCCTTTCCACTTACGGCTGCGATAGTGAATGTGTCTCAGACTTGAGAACTGTTTGACTCCGGTATTCAGTGTTTGAGTTTTCACTCACTTATGTGAATATATTTTTGGATTTATTCCAAACATATTCTCTCTTTTATTATACAATATATGAGTTTTAGACTCCACTCTCACACACACTCTCTAAGCCTTCAAACCTACGATTCGTTAGACTTTGTGTTCAATTTGTGTTTGGATTTTATGGTATGGTATTAGAGCTCAAGTCCTGAACCATACCCTTAAAGTCAAATATTATTATTACTTATATTAACAAAAGAATTAAAACATAAACAACTTTTTGGATATTTAATTGTTTGCACAAAACAATTGCCTCAAATGAGGGGAAGGAGGGAAAGGATGTAAACTATTATTATAGGAATTCATAAAATATTATTTTTGACACTTTTTTGAGATTAAAAACAAATTCAAGCTTTGAATTAAAGCTACATTTGTATTGACACACAATTCAAACATAAATATTCACAGAATATTCACAATTAAATGAATAATACTTTGAAAAAATAAATTTTACATTTCATTCATACGACACATAATGTAAACAAAAGGTTTTGAGTTTTTGTTTAACAATCAATAAATCATTTAAGCATTTAATTAAATAAATTGTTTTATAACCCAAATACTAAGCGATTTGTTTGCTGTGAAAGAGAAGAAATGAAATTTTGTTCACAAGTATAACAAATATCACAAAAATATTTCAATTCAACCCAAATCTCAAACTCAAACTCAAAGTTTGGATTTTCTAAAAACAAATTTCAATTCAATATTTAGTTTATTATATAATCTCTTGATTTGGACTAAACTGCGCTAATGTGTGCCCAGTCATGAACCAGTGCTTAACTAAATGCATAACTATTTTAATGTTTTTACTCTTTATTACTGACTATTCAGTGATTTTTGTGAATATTCTGTTTCACACATAAAAATCCAAAACTAAGACCTTTTAACACGTTTTGGTGTTTTGGTCTCAAATTTCAATCTCTGTCTCAAAATATTTTTCAACGTTTGATTCATAACTGAAAACAACACAACATTTTCATTCATTTAATCCTAATTTAGACCAAAATTTTAGTTTTTCATGAAATATAATATCATTTAAATTGTGATTGATTTTACTATTTGTCCCTCAATTCACGTAAAACTATATTAATATCAGAATTACTTAATTTGATTTAATTAAGAGAAAGAAAGAAAGAAAGAAAAAAAGAGGGAGAGAGAGAGAGAGAGAGAGAGAGAGAGAGAGAG
>JAQGAT010001039.1:0-18641 GCA_034687845.1 Pantelozetes paolii
CTCTCTCTCTCTCTCTCTCTCTCTCTCTCTCTCTTTCTCTCTCCCTTTCTCTCTCCCGCTCACTCAGTTTGACTCTCTGTGCCAATCGATATTCAGGCGATGCTCTCAGCCTATCGTAAGGGCTCTGTTAAGCTCCTGCAACACAGAGGTCGTTATGGGGTCAAACATTAATCATATGGTGTGGGGACCCATTGGCAGGTAGGAATGGTAGGAATAGGAACAGCCAATCATATACCCAGCAAAGGTAGCACATAATAAATTAGTTGAAAAATACATTAATCATTGCATTTGTGTTTCTCACACAACAACTTGCAGTGACATAAACAACAACTGCTATCAAACGATATTAAACTATCGACAGAAACACCAATAATAACATAGAATTGAATGCAAAACCAGTTGTTTTGTAACTATTATTGAAATTAATGCCAACTTTTCATAATTTCAAATATTTTATCATATCTTTCATAATATGAGAAAACTTTTACTTAAAATAATCAGTAGTTTATAATAAAAAACAAAACTTATAATAATATACCGCAAGTATTACATAAATGATTAGATATCGTGCCTAATATACCAGTGCTTTGGGAAAAGAAAGAGTCAAACAAAACCTGTTTAGGAGTAGAGGTGTAGATCACAAACATATACTTCAGAAAAGTTTAATCAAAAAAATCAAAAACTGAATACTTTTTTCAAATTTTTCTTCTTTTCTCTGATTTTGAATTTATTTTATCAGTAATTTTGAATCTAATCTATGGTCTGAAGAGATGGTCTGAAGAGCACTCGTATCTCTCATATTCAGTCTGACTGACAGTTTTGCCAGTTTTTGATGTCATATATTTGAGTATTTTTTTTGAAAAGGAAATGCATTTCCAAGATTACCATTGATTTATGTGATACTAAATGATGGATTGGCCCCAAACACACCATCACATTATTTTACGTAGAGTGCCGGCCGAGAGATGGATGAGTCTATTGTGCGCTCACTTTCTTCACAAATTTGAGTTTAAGTTTGAGTTAAAAAAATACTTTCAAAAAATACCCAAAAGAAGGTGTCAGGTGTCTAATAGAGAGTCCAATACAGGGGCATAATAAGGGCATAATAAGGGGGCCAATAAGGGGACCAACAAATACGATCAACAGTTGAGTGAATGATAGAGAAAACATAGAAAACATTTTTAGCCTAACATTGAGTTTGGGTTTTAATTAAATAAGTGACGGAACAACTCTGGGAGACCTTCAAACATACTTGGGTTGGAAAGTGTGTGCACTCTGTACTGAGTTTTGCAATTATACCAACTATTCATCTCTAACTCGACCTTAACTTTTCAACCGTTCCAACAAATATACACTAACTTTATATTCATGAACCGCTCACTCCTGTCCCCCGACCTTATCTCCAATCAAATTAAATGCATTTGAAATACATTCGAAATTTTAAACACTTTTTGATATTTTTATATCGATTTTAGTCTCTATTTCTTGTTTTTCATTCAAAAACCAAAAGTAAAGAAATTTTTGGTTTAGTTTTTAGCTTTAGATTCAAATCTTCTTCAAACGTATATTGAATTACATTTCAAATAACATAAAGAAATCATTAAATTAATAAAAGTTGTGATAAATTTATACTGAAATTAAAATTATATTAAAATTCAATCAATTGAATGATCGATGAAATAAAATGTCAATTCATAGACAACAAAGAGATAGCGAAACAGCGGAGGAATGAAATAATAGATAATATACGACAAAAGGTGAAAGTTCAGTCAATTCTTCACTATTTAAAAAGCATTTGAATTTAAATCATGAAAACCATTACTAAATCATTACTCATTTAAAATGTATTGAAATTATTGTTAATTTGAGTCAATTTTGTCTTTTATTGTATTTGTATTTGTGTTTCAAATGGTTTGAATATTTTTTTCAGTATTTTTCGGTTGATTTATAAAGCGATGAAAAAATCCTAAATAATAACGACCCCTAATCACGCAATAAAGGGGTTTTTCTCTGCAATGAATTGTCACTAAATTTTATATTCAATAGCTTTTGATGTTTAGTAAAAGTAATGTTTAATAATGTTGAATGAAATTCAAATATTTGTTATACTGTGCGACACATTATATTATCTCAACTCTTCATTATTTGATGTCTGGCCCACGCATGAGCACCTTATGATCTAAAATCAAATTAATGATCAAAAGCATCCCCCAAAACATCCCTTTCCCTATTATTACACTCTTTCCAAATGATATACTTATTTGTTTCAAGTATTCACTAATACTTTGATTTGATTTTTGTTTTTCTGAAAATTAAATGAAAATAATATTTCATTTATTTTCCAAAAATTCAAACACTTTTTGAAACCATTAATAATTGAAAAATTATTAACGAATGCATGGAATCCCTGGTCTTTTCAATGCATTTCAATTTGATTTTTAAAATCTGCAAAAATAATGTCTATTTTGATGTTTAGAAAAGAGAAAAACTCATCAAAAGTTTGGGTTTTCTCCGCCCGAACTCCCGGTGCGATGTTTGGGCGCCATTTAGAGACTCATATTTGCCGCTCTAAGGGGGGACTAAAGGGGGTCGTAAGGATGGGGTACAGGAATTATAATTACACTTTAGGCAAAAGTAATTCATCTCTGTCTCCATTCAAATCTCACTTTTTTGCGCACAACAGGCGAACTACTAGTGCTTTCGAGGCATGTTTTCTACTAATAATATGCGCATCTCTAATGAGTTCTCAGTTCTCTCTCTCTCTCTCTCTCTCTCTCTCTCTCTCTCTCTCTCTCTCTGCAACTTTTACCTTCTTATTGAACATTCATTTCTTCTTTTCTTTCTTTGTTTGAAACAAAATATGATTTTTTTCATTATTATAGAAAATTTTGTGTATTTTATCTCTTTATCCAATATTTTAAACGTTTTGTGCATTGCATGCAATCTTTGTGTCTATTGAACGGTAATCTCACATGAAATGCAAAACACGGACAGAAAACCACAATTTCTTTCCCAAAGATATAAACGTTTAGTTTTTTTTAATTATGAGAATTTAAAGAGAAATTTCTGTCAAACTTAATATCAATTCATAAATCAATATAAGTTTCAAATGTTTTTATATTCAAAGCATTGATAAAATGTGGAAACAATTGATTGAATGGAAATGAGAGCACATCTGAAAGACAATCATAAAAAGCGCACAATTAGTTAGTGGTGTTGTCTCTCATCAGTGCTGATGGTTTGAGCAAAACCTAAACATTAAACCATTCCTTGATTTGCTTTTATTATGATTTCGGTCACGCATTGGTCCAAAATGTTGGCCAAACACGCTCTCCATCTAATTATTGACCGAAATTAGGGTTTGAATGCATTTTCAGAGTCGCTATCACTTGGAAACAATTATTTCTTTTTATAATGCTTTCAAACATTCAATCATTTGTTGACGAGTTTTGAGTGTAAAAAATATAATGCATTTTCTGTAGGAAAACATAACAATAAAAGCAAAAAACAGTGAAAACAGTGAACTCGTATTGAATTGTATTTAATTTATGATTTGTTATTATTATTCAAATTGTCTGCAAATGATTATTTAAATACAGCTTTTTTCACCAAATTTCAAAATATCCTCAAATTTGCACACATTTTCACATTATTCACATCCGATAGTCAAGACCACAAAAAACTATAACTTATAGACTAAATATAAGACAACAAACCTCTTACCTGTGTTTAAAGCGTTTTTCCTGTTTTTGTTGCTCTCAGGCCTTTGAATAATAATTATTGAGATTTGAGCACCAATTCAGCCAAAGGTCATCCGATTGGCTCTAAAGGTAATCAAATTATAGTTGAGTTGAAAACACTGTCGTTATATTTGTTTCGCAACTGATTTGCACTTTTCATTGAAAATATAATAATATTTCATTCAATTTCATTCATTCACTAAATTTTTTTCAATTCAGGAAAACTTAATGTGAATTAAATTTTTACACTTTTCTCTCAAAGCAATTAAATTTAATTTATGTTTTGCTAAGAAAAACAAATTTATGTCTTTTACGTGTTTTTCAGATTTAAGTACTCTTTATATCAATTAAAATACAATAAATTAAATGAAAACAAATAAAAGCTTTTTAAATACAAATTCAGAAAATGTCTTATTTTTGAACTAAATTTAAAATTCAAATGAAAATATTGTTCATTAGTGTTGAGGCCGACCGTCCTTTTAGCCGGTATTTGCGATGACATGTTTGGTATCACTTTCTTAAGTAAATTTCATACAAAGAGATTTCGTTGTGGAATCAGATGTCCTGCCATTCCTGTCCATCATTCACATTAGTGGCTATTGTATTGAAAGTCAACCCTAAAAATAAAACAAAAGTGCTGTTAGTTTCATAAACATTGACTACACTTTCTCCTGAATGTCATAAAGCAATAAAATTGAAGCTATTTTTCTGTTCAAATGCACCGCACTTTCCACTAATTTATGCCTTGGGGTCGGACAGGTTTGCCTGTTATACGGCTTTGCTTTCCCATCACTGTCTTCACCCAAAGTCCAGTTCAGTATCATCTGAGACATCAAATCAGTTGATATATAGATTGAGGACTGGAATCATTGGAAACATTTCTTCACCACTTCTTCAACTATTTTCCACAAACTGAGGACAAAATACAATTATCATTGAATACTTGAGACTAAAAAATGAAGAGAAAACCTCACAATTAGTTTCTATTAACTCAGACTTTATTATTGATGTGTAAATAATGTAAATTTTTTTAACAACCATTACATTAATGTGTATATCATTAGCCACCGAAGTGGTCGAAATCAAATACATTTCCCTATTTTATGAGCCATTAAAATGTTATACATTTTATTCATTATCAAAAATATATTGAAACAAATTATCAAAAATTATTTTAATATAATTGTAATTAATGTTTGAATGAATTACATAATAAATAATTTTCGAGAAAATTGAATGTTTTGTTACTTTTTATTCTGATATTACACTTGAAATTCAAATGTATTTCAAATAAAAGTAAAGAAATATTTTTAGTTAATTATGAAAACGAGTCTCGTTTACAAAAATAATCATTTTTTGTAACTTATATTACTTAACATTCACTGAAATGTGTTTTCAAAGCTTTTATGCAAACTTTGATTTGATTTGCAAAACAGTTCTTCATTTTTGTGCAGTCATTGTTGAAGATTTACTTTTTTGGAGATAAGAAAGCAATGAATTATAAAATCAAATCAATCAATGTTTTGTCAAAAGTTTTTATTTAATGTTAAGATTTTGAAAACTCATTAATTACTTGTGTTTTCCACAACAAGATATAAATCGTGTGAATTGAGTACCAATTGAATACTGAATAACAAGTTTGAGAAAAAATGCAAAACATTTTTTCCAATCAATTTATGATTTACAAAAAAAGGGGCAAAAATTTCGGCATTAATTAAAAAATGAAATTCTTTTGGGATTTGATGTCAAATATGAAAAATGTTATCTAAAAAGAAAGTAAAGTCAGTTTGAGAGTGAAACTGATCCTGAGTTGAGAGTGAAACTGATCCCGAGTGGAGACGCTATCAGCGAATGTATTATTGATTGGGATTTCGGCTCTTCTGACAAATCCCCTAAAAGATGGGGTAATAAACGTTTGAACCATTTTTTTGCTCCTATTTCACAGCAATTCCCAAAACTGTATGCATTGATAACACAAATATTGAATATAAGTCGAGAGTTATTAAAATTTTTAGCCATAGTTTGAAGCCTAACCCCAAAGCACTAGTATTTCGTTATTGGATTTTCACACTATTTATACAGACATTGGGCTTAAAATTGTGTTTTCAATCCATACTTGCCTTCACTTTATTTCGTTTCAATTATTCCTAACTTTGAAAATATTTATCAAAACATAAATCATTTGAAAATTTTATAAATATATAAATATTCAGCCAATCATTGAATCATTGAATTTATTTTTGAACAAAAATTTATTTACTTTTTCTTTAATATTGAAAATAAGTTTGAAATAAAAACTTTTGAAAAACAAAATCAATTCAATTCACAGCTTATGACTCAAAGAAATGATTAAATATTAGAAATAGTGAACAAATAGTGATAAACTTAAACTCAAACTAAGGGTAAAAAACTTAAGGAAAAAAAGGTAACGTATTTGCGGTGACTATTATTACGCTTGAAATCACATCTTTTCACAATTGTCTGGTGCTCTCAGCTATGGTAAGATTTTCCCACCTCTTCATCCAGTTTTGAGCTCAATATGACTTAATCTATTCGAGTCGACGGAGTGAGGGGTCAAATGCGGTGCAAATAAAGTCTCTCTATTTGGGGTACACTTGAAACCCAGTGTAAGACTGTGCAAAAGGGCAGTGCATTTCAGCTCAATTGCATTTTTTAAAATGGCATTTAAGCTCTTCTCCCGCTGTGTTGTCTTCTTCTCATAGTTTTGTATCTTTTTCTCGAGTATTCTTATATTCTTTATGCGCCAACACATCCAAACCCACATCCACTCACATCCAGAGCCAATATAGCCAACAGAGAGCTAACTGAGCCAAAGAGCACCAACAGGTTGAAGATAAGACTACATCAAAAATTACTCTGTATTTCCTTTTCCCAATCGATTTTCAATTAAGTGCTGTCAACTGAAAGCCTATTAAGATGTGATGAGTGCTATAGAGATGAGACTCGCACTTGACTTAAGACAAGATCAGTTGAGACACTTGAGACAATCGCCACTCAAAAGGTGTAACAATTAATAGCTTTAATAGGGATTTATATAAATCAGACACTAATAGTACAAATGCTTACAAATTAATTGCTGTCAAACCTAATGGACTTCTGATCGACAAAAGGGAAAGATATATAAAATTGAAATAAAAACTAATAATAATAATAATATTTTGGCAAAAGTTAATGGCAGTGAGAGTACACTGGATATGCAGTCCTGTCTATGCTTTACAAGTAATATATTGAAAATATATTGAATATAAGTTCAAATGGAAAGGGAAAACAAGACTCAGGAAAGGCATGGCCGGCAATGCAGAGCACAAGAGGCAAAAAGCAGTTATAGTAGAGCTGAGTATAGCTCAGTATAGGTGGCAATAAATCAAATGTTGTGTTTCATACATTCAGAGACGAAGAGCCAAATGCAACGTAAATCAGCAAATTTCATATATGCTGTGCTATTTGTGCGCTTTGTGTTGTGCCCAATGCCAGTGCTTTGGCCACAACCGAGCTGTGTATTTGTGCCTACTCTCACGTCAGGGTCTGTCTGTCTGTCTATGTGTTTATTCGACTCACAACTAATAACTAATAGCAAAGCGAAGGCATAAATGAGTGAAGCATTGGTATCGATGCCAATACCTCTCCTCCGATAGTGGATGTGTTGCACAGAGTTTAACCGTTTCTATGAGTTTGACTGCAATTATGGCAATTGAAAGCATTATTGAGAGCATTATTGCCACAAATTCTCCACATATTTCCAGAATAAGGTTTTTTCCACTCTTTGGACGTCTGTCTGTTGTGAACACTATTTGCCATAGATTTTAATGAAAGACAACTTTCAATGCATTGCCAAATGATGACTGAGTTTTAGATGATATGAAAGCAAACAAATATA
Source organism: Pantelozetes paolii (assembly GCA_034687845.1). NCBI lineage: Eukaryota > Metazoa > Arthropoda > Arachnida > Sarcoptiformes > Oribellidae > Pantelozetes > Pantelozetes paolii. The sequence continues at coordinate 7,639 of JAQGAT010001039.1, forward strand.
ATATTGTATTAAACCTTGTATTGAATGAAAAGTGCATTACTTATACACTTCTTCAGGTCTGGTATTATGTGCTGACAATGTCTCAGTAATGACGACCAAAACTTCTGACGAATGGCAACATTTGCGTCAAATTTTATTGATCTCTAGTGAAAGAGGACTCAATATAACAAATGGTATTAAAGCACGCGATCTGATCCAGTGCTGCGACGACAACATCTAATACTGTCTTTTGTTGACATAAAGCTCTTGTTTCTAGTTTTGGACAAATAATATTGAAAATCAATAGACAACTAATAAAATGAATACTGAATTCAGTGAACATACATTTGGAGCACTCAATAAACCATACATTCTTAACTCCCAGTGCTGTGAGCCTAGGGATCACTGATTCCTTAAAACTTAATTCTCACAGCCTTTACATCCTTTACATAAGAATTTGTAGAATATATATAAGAAACTGAAAAATATCTCAACTTTTATAACATTATATTCTTTACATAAAAAGAGAGTCAAATAAAACAGTATTGTATCAGAAAGTAAGGAATCAGTCTCGAGGGGCGGGTAGGCATAACACACAGGCATAACACACATATGCATAACACACTGGAAACTAACTATTCTTTGCTGATTGGAGTCATAGAAGTCATAGAAGTCATAGAATTTGGTGAAAAATAAATGCATTTTTTATAGACTTTTGTGAAAACACTTCATCTGAAACGACACAACGTATGAGTGAAAGCATAAAAAGTTTTGCTTAAAATTGAAGTGCAGTTGGATTTAGGCTCTGACTATGAAACTGGGAAAAAGTGAAAGCTTTAGAATAAGTGAGCGAAAGAGAGGGTAGTCTTGGTTTGACAATTGCTTGTCTACTTGTGCTTCAACTCACGATTCTTTACGGTTATAATACAATTCTTTATATATGAGCCAAAGATTAACTTTTAACCGACGGTCTGATAGTGTGCTATCATTGCAATGATTTTACCGAATAAATGATCTTTTGTGGCAATGAAGACATGAAGACACTCAGAGATCAACTAAATTTTTTATTTGCCTTTCCTTTGCATACAAACCTTTGAACGTTTAGATACTCTAAGAATACTATGGCTTATATCGAGAGCACAGAGAGGGAAGTGAGGTGTGAGTGAATGAATGAATGGCGAGAGAGAGAGAGAGAGAGAGAGAGAGAGAGAGAGAGAGAGAGAGAGAGCAAAGGAGCGAAAGTGAGCTAAAGTGGTAGTGAATGTAGAAAATCGATCAAAAACTCAAACAACGATTGCTTTGCTATAAGTTTTGCACATATATTGGTAGTCATGACAACATTCACAAAGTTTTTGCTTTTAATGATTTTAATTGTGACTTAAGTTCACCTTTTGGTTCATAATGTCGTGTAAGACAAGACATGTTTGGACGACAACTCATTCAATAATAAATACTTTTAACTCTTGAATCCCTTTCCTAAAGACAAGAACCAAATGTTTAAAACTTTGTTTTAAAAGTTGGCTTCAATTTCTTCCCAAAACTCTTCACTCCTTTACCGCACCCATACTTTATTGGCTTTAGTTTTGAGCACAAGACTCAAACAATTTTCTGTTTATGAGTTATAACTTTTAAAATTCTTGTCTTTCCTCTGAAATATCGGCAAATTATAGCTGGGATTCATAAACACATATTTAAAGACATATTGTGTGCGTATATGACTTACATCTACTAATATATGAAAGAATATGCTCTGAACTACCGGTACTCTCAACCAAATAGCGTGTATTACTTTACGTTTATCTTTATTGCTATACATTTCCCCCTTTAACGACACAAAACCACTTAAATGTCACACTCTTTGCCTTATTTTGCTATTTTATATCCATTTACTATCTGTTGAAGACATGAAGACATGAAGACTTGGAAACAATTGTTTAAAACTTATTATAAATTATTTTTATTTCAAACTTTCGTTTCAATTATATTTGAATTCAATTATTATTTTTGTAAACTTTTTTTTGGATACCCTTTTGTGTCAATAAAATTTAGATCAATTAGGAACGGGTGCTCTACGACTAGACTAGTGCTCCGGTAGTGTATTATATAATAAAATAGTCGATTGTATCGTTTGTTTGACATCACTGTCAAAAGTATTCACTTGTTTTCAAACAGTGCAGTCACTGGCGGGTAAATAATGTGCTGGAATAATGTGCTGGAGATTACATGAATGTAAGCAAAAAATTTAATTTAAAAATGAGGAAACATTGGAAGACAGGGAGGGGTGGGAGAGGTCTAAGGGGGGAAATGAAGACAGAGGAACACACTTACATCACATCAAACTTACATTGGATACATTCATACACTTATATTCAATACTAGGGAAGAGACGGTGAATTGTTAGGCACTGTTAGGCATAGAGTAAAACAGTTTTCCATCTCTCACATCGCATCACCATTTCGTTTAGGGCTTAATCTCTTTTTGATATCGTTGGTTGCATCAGCTGCACAGTGATGTTCAGCAATCCATGAATGCACAGGCAGACTCAAGCAGACTCAGGCAGACTCAGGCAGACACAGGCAGGGCTCTTGCACTTCGATCAATCATATAATGTTTAATCTGCTGGCAATGCGCTCCCAAACCCCCAATGGATTCATGTGTCGAACGAATATAAATGATTGGAAACCGAGCGGAGAGTTATGCGAGAGCTATGTCTATGCTCTGCCTGTGCTCTACCAGTGCTCTGCCATGTAATCTTCACCATTCACTTCCTGCTATTGGTTTAGCATTGGAAGTGCACAGGGATGGAAGTGCACAGGGATGGAAGTGCATCTATTGCATCAACAACAGCATCGGACTAAAAAACATGGGCTGAAATGCAATGTCAACATCGGTATAGCACTGGTAGTTGAGAGTACCTAATGCTGATGTGATGTAGAACTACATCATTGGCTCTCTTAATGCATTAGCGATTAGCACTTTAAGGGGGAGTTCGTATAAAAGCGTATTATTTTTGATTGTAAGAAAAAGAAGAAAACACTGACTTCGGGCATACCGTTCCGCACATAGACTGTAAGACTCGCCATAACTCACTGTCAGATCCCTCACCGAAATGTGAATGTGATTGAGAGAGAGAAGGAAAGCCTTACTAAGAGAGAGATAGAAAAGGGAGAGAAAAGAGCAAAACAGTCGAAAAGATTTCCTTTCGATAGAGGAATAGGTTTTTCATATATTTGGCCATAAGTTCAGACAATTCATCGATTTTTTATTTGTTATGTCAACACATGAACAGAGATTGTTATCTTTAAACCACTTAATGGGCAGAGAGAGGGACAGACTGTGTGAGCATCAAAGGTCTCACAAATAATATTTTACTAATTATTTTCAATGCATTCAAACATTTTGTTCATAATATAAGTCAACAATTAATAGGTTTCCCAAAAGAGAGCCAATTGTTTAAACATTCAATAAAATAAATTCAATTGGTTTTCAAGTCTTGTATTTTTTGTTGCATACGTGAGCTCTCTTTCCATCTCTCCCTTTCCCTCTCCCGCTCTCTCCCTCTCTCTTTCACACACACTCTGCCAACAGTGAGTGAATTCCTCTCAGAACTGCTCTCTTTATTCACTCTATTCTCTGCTTTCATTCAAAGCTTTCATCAGATTTGATGTTATTTCGTAATAAAAGTAATACAAACTAACGGGTAATTTGTGGCCAACTTTAAACAACTCCTCGTTTGGGACTCTTGTTTCCAAACCCCTCAGTGCCTGAGCACTCCTGAGAAGTACATTAAACTAAAGTTATAGTAATTTCATAGCATTTAATCAAAAGGTGCTCTTATTTAAGACCATATGAGAAGTGGTGAACAACTGGTGAAGTGGTTATACAATAGTTGAGAGCAATAATACTAGACATGCAATAAACGGCACATTCATCATCATCATCATCATCTTCACTATGATTTTTGTAGGTCCACCTGCGAGGGGACGTCCCCTCAGTATTGGTTGGTTTGTAATTGGTTTCGGTGTCGAACACTTCCAGTGCTCCACCTTTGCATTGAATGGCAATTGTTTTTTGTACGTTTGCTGTATTGCCTTCTTATGCCTATCATTGTTATGAGTGTCTGTCAATAAAAGTTTGAGTCCATTCCCACTCCACTTCACTTCTCACTTGTCAGTCAAACTCACAAATGTTTTATGAATTATAAATTCATATTAAAAGTAATTTTTTGTCAAAAAATACATTTCATTTGTTATTCATGTGTTGATCTGAGTCTCCAATAACTCTTCACATCTCGGCATCGATTGGACAGTAATTGAAACCAACTTTTCCGACAATCGCTGCAACTATTGCTGTATTACTGAAAAGCTGTATTGCAAACAGTTTTGGACATTTGTACCTAAGCTTGAATATATTTATCCGGATATGAGGAATGGCCCGGCAGGTGGTCAAAGGGTTTGCATTCAAATGAAAACTTTTCTGTTGTTCACAATTGAAAAGCTATCGTAAGAAAAGTTATTCATCACAAGAGCACAGACAGCCGGTCATCACAACTATACCATTGGTTCGTAGTTTAATGATCACGTGATGGCTCTGTCATTATGACCGACCGCTTACGGTCTCCACAACGACTCCAAAGTGAAAGCCATACAGAGGTCGGGGAATCACACAAATCATTCATCGAGTACTGTATTTGCGGCTGTTTTTGCGTTCATCGCATACGAGTTGTATTGCAATAACTTTTATCAAATACTGTTTCTCTGTATCTCTGCGTATATAACAGACCTTACAGTTCATACAAATACATCGCACTGTCGTCTCATACCATTCCAAGTGATAGTCAACAGAACAGAGCCATTCAACAGATAGTTATGAGCTCTTACTTCGGCGCTGGACATGACTGGCAATCAACAGAACTACCACTCAATCACTTCACTGCCGGCAAAGTCTGTGCCAATCCATACAACCCATCGTTGAGTGATTCGCGTTCAATGACTAATGGCTATCAGTCCTATCACTCACCCCATCAAACAGCTTATGTGATGTCACCGACATCTTCAGTGCCCAGATATGTATCCACTGGTGGTGCAGAGCACCCGCACACACATGCTATGGCACACAACCGATTCCTCGAGAGTTCGGTCGCATTTCCACATCACTCGTCCCAACATCACAGTCATAGCCATCATATGAGCCCTCATTCACATCATTCACTTACACATCACAGTCACGCACATCATCCCCACCCACACCCCGATCACGTATTCAGTGGAGGAGCACTTCTAAACGCACCGACAGGAGCAGCAACAACACCACTCCATGCATCCGTTCCTTACCAGACCCTGAGTCAACATCCAAGTCCAACTGGTGTCCACTCCCTGTCCATTCACGGCCATACTGTCACCAATTTATTACAATCAGAAGCTCACCTCCAAGACAGCACCGGTAGTAACCGTGTTGTGACCCCCGAACAAGTATGTGGAACCCCACATAATACCGGTGCGATCACACATACCCATCAACTCTATCAAAGTCAAAGTCCTGCCTCTTGTAAACTAAGTGCTAATCAATTTGAAAACAATTCAATTGCAACGACGACTACGAGGTCTACAACGGATGAGTCACCCTCTTTCGACTCCCCTCCCCCCACAACACCCGAATTAAATGCACATCAAAATCAAACTAATAAACAATTTTTCCCCTGGATGAAATCATACACCGGTACGTCTTGTCCTTCTTATCCTTTCATTATTACTTTCAATTAGTTTTAAAACAAATAAAAACTAACAAAATGTGAAAATGTTTTGAAAATGTAAACAAACTGGAAGTGGAGACCAGTAAACGTGTTGTCCTTGATCTCACCCAGGTAGATCTAAATCATTATTCATTATCATTACTAAGTCTATTAAGAAAGAGTACTTTTTGAAGGCTTTTAACTGTATTTTTAGGTAATATTCAAATTAAGTGAAACTTTTTTTTCATTAGTTTTGCTTTAAATAAAAAGTTTTAAAGTTTTGGTTGACTTTCAGTGAAAACTCATTCATTGAATTGAATAAAACATTTGTTGAACTGAATAGCACTGTAAGACCGATGTCTTGCGCAACGAAGACAACAAAAAACATAATCATTTTTGAATCACTTTTTGTTTGGTTTAGTATTTGTTAATAAATAACTATTTTATCGTTTTATTTGTTTTATTGCTATAATATATAAAATATTTCATTTGTATTGTATTTCAGTCGATATAATGAGAAAATATATTATTAATGATTGTAATGAGAAATACATTGATTTGTCATTCAATAGATTCAGGACAGGGACCCAAAAGGACTCGACAAACATATACGAGGTTTCAGACACTGGAGTTGGAAAAGGAGTTTCACTTTAACCGATACCTCACTCGTAGACGGCGTATAGAAATCGCACACTCTTTAGGTCTCACTGAAAGGCAAATCAAGATTTGGTTTCAAAACAGGCGAATGAAAGCCAAAAAAGAGACCAAAATTAAAGTCGACCCCAACTCTGAGGGCAAACTCATTGACGATAACGAAGACTCAGTTATTATTTGAACCAAAACTTAGTTTTATTTATAAAAAAAACAAATTTTTATTTAATTTTATATTTAATATAATTTTTAGATTTATTTTAAAATTACAATAATTTGTGAATTAATTATTAATATTGAGTTAATTGTCAAACAATATGTGTTAATACAAATACAAAGTGTTATTTAAATGAAATACAAATTCTCTATTTCTTGCACTCACTGTATATATCTATCAATACCAGTGTAGACCCCAACCCAAGGCATTGTCCGTCATAGGAGTCAGTGATGGTCTGAAAAGACAGTTATAACTTCAGTGTAACAACAGATGGGCTTTGCTTTTGATTAATTTATAGTTTAGTGGGTCTCCAGACCTCTCAGACCTTTTTCAGACCCTTTTATGGCTTGTCGTATAAATGACCGAAAGCTTATCATTAAATCGGTTGAAACCCTTTTGAGGAGAATTTTCAGGTGTTTTTCTGCTTTAATGGTATTATCTCTAAAAGAGTTGTCATTTCATTCACTTATTTCGTTACAAAAGTGCACTTTCTTTGCATATAATCTAATGAAGCGATCGTTAAATGATATATATTTTACGGGATTTCTCATTCAGTTCTACAAAAAGACAAACAAAACGCTAAAGAAAACCAAATTTTTGTGCAATTTTTATATAATTTATATTTAGTTTAAAATTTTTGACTATTTTTTCATTTATTATTATATTTTAATTCAATGTAAATATATTTTCATTTCTTGTTTTGTTTATTTGAAGCCAAAGAAAGTTATCAAATCTATAAATCAAAAATGCTTTCACATAACAACGTAAACCAATCTTTAAATTGCTTTTTGAATATTTAGTGGCAGTCGTTATAACACAAATAAAAAATGTAATTTCTCTTTTAAAACGCCATAATATGTGCAGCAGTTTCACCAAAAAGAAAAGATATTGTATTCACTTGTGTTGTTCAGCACTAACTTATTTCCAGACTTTTTTGTGTAGTCTATTGAACATCATTGCCAACACTGTTCCCAATACCTAACCATTTTCACCCAATAAGGGAATGCATGTTAAGTACAAACTAAAGTAACCAAACATTCCGTTCAAACGATTTCCAATTTTTTTTCTCTCAATTTATGTTATTTTTTTGGTTAAGAAATTGAATGAATTGATTGTATGAATGGGTTTATCGCTTGCTTTTTGTGATCTTTAATCGTTTAGATCTCAACAAAAATTATTCATTATTTGTATTACTCTTCTATTGTTCGGGTAATACAGTAATTATCGTGATATATGACATCACAGTTCCTACGGGTTTGCTATGTTGTGATTGATTCATAAATTATTTTCATTATTAAAGCCACAAAAACCTAATTATTGTAACAACAAATCAAAATTATTTATGAATTGTTTGATTGATTGAAATCATTCTCAGGTCTTATACTTTTGTAATATTTCATTATTATATCAAATATTATTTGTAATACTTTATAACAAATGTAAGAATTTATACAAAAGTATAAAATTTGTAATAATATTAAATAATTGATTAGTTTTTAACTAAAAGTCAGGTCTCGTAAGGCTCTGAATCGCAAAAACAGTAAATATCAATATTTCTTTGCATTACTGTATAGTTCTCTGAATATTCAGCAAACAATATATGAAAATATATAAAAACAAACAAATTATTGCATAAAATAGTTGATTGTATTGTAATATAAAATAAAAAATAATATTAATATTCACTTCAATTAATAGATGTATAACTAAACCCCTGTTTTCTGTTGTAATGGAAATTCAATTATTCTTATCATTAGATATATATTTCTAATCATTATTTCTGTCATTATTTTTATTTAATATCTTTAACGGAAGAGAAATGAATTTGAAATAGTTTTTTCAAAAGACTTTTTTAAGCAAAACAAAAAAAACTAAAGACAAGAGGAGTTTATTTGTAAATCCAATGATTACCAGTGCTCTACCAGTGCTGGTGAAGTGATAAATAAGAAGTGAGTTATATATTATATATTGTATTATATGCTCTGAAAGTGCATAGAGTAGAGAAGCACCCCTTTATGCAACATTACACATTCATCCTCCTCTCCAGGGATATTACCATTCAGTACATACAGTCTCTCTAAGTTCTGTTAGATGTCTGTTCCAGTAGTGGCACCGCATTCAGAGCCGCACTCATTCATGTCGTATGTTTTGAGTTGATATCGACGATCACTTATATGTTATAAACTTATATCGCATTCAAATTTTAATACATTCACACATATTAGGCAATCGTATGGCAGACAGTTGTATATGATATGTGTGTTCACAACACTATTACAGGTGTTATGTTGTAATTAATTATCGATACCTTATATTTCAATGAAAGCACTCATGCTTTTACTGGAAAAGTGAAAAAATATACAAATATTATATCGATTTATAGATACAAAAAGTATTTCATGCTTTGATGAATGTCTGTTTCATAGTTTGTTGACTAAAGGCAAAGGGAATGGCGTTTTCGCATCGATTCTATGCTTTTTCTTCTTCGTTGACGTCTTTTATTTTGCACTTAATTATAAGAAATTGTTTTTATTTTCATTAAATTCTAGACTTTTTTTGATTGTTCTGATTGTAAGGCAAAAAAGTTTTTGTGCTTTTTATTCAATATTCAGAAATTGTTTACAATAGAAGAAAAGTTCAATAATAGTTGTGTTGGTTATCAATGGTATGGTATAGTATGGTATGGTATGGTATGGCGCGCATACTGTTTGTATGTAAAGCACAATAGCAGATGTGAGTCAGTCATCGAATAGACTTGTGACCAGAAAAGTAAAGTTAACACAAAACTAACTTTCCCTCTATTGGTAATGAAATGATGGTCACAATTGTGAGCTCACACTAGACTTTGACAAACATATGAAAAAAGTCTCAAATCTAATACAATATTGGCTTATAATCTCTCTCATTGATGCATACATGTGTGTATGTGGTGTAACACCTATTCCTCTGTTCTCACTATTCTCTCTCTCTCTCTATTTCTATCTCTCTCTTTCTCTCCCTCTCATTCACTTCAATGACTGAAAACTGAAATAAAAATATGGATTTTTGACAGTATTTTCTGTTTTTATAAATTCAACAAAAATAGGAATTTTTGTTCAAAAGAACGATTGCTATCACTATATGTTCAGACACAGCATAGAAGAGCACATATTCCCTGCCCTGTAGTGTTAGTGAATAAACACACCAGTGCTAAAAAATTCAGTGCATTCTTCTATTTTTAGTTTTAAAACAGAGACAAATAATTTTTTGATAGAAAATGCAGTCAAAGTTTTTACTCATTTTTTTAACGCTTAGATCTCATTGTTTCCATGAGTTTGAAAAATGTTTGATATTTTTCAGTTACGATGGCATCAAATAAAACATTAAATATCTGTCGACTTATGATATTTCAAACAACTATTAACTACTCATACGTTGAGAAAAGTTTTGGTCATTTGGCCATAGATTGCATGCGAAGGACCAGAAGTGGGAATCAGAAGTGAAAATAATGACATAAATGACAAAAATTATGTTTTCAAAAGTTTTTCCTTCTCTTCAGTAAGCAATGTGTTTTGAAACTCCATTTCCACAAACTATGCCGTATATACAGTGTATATACAATTCCATGCCTACTGTACTGTGCGCTGGGGTTGAGTTGAAAATGTTTGCACGTGTGGGAACCGACAGCATGGCCTGGTATGGCTTGTTTGGTCACTGTCTGTCATAAATCTTAAGAGAAAAGATTTCGCTTTTTTAATATAAGGCTTATTTGGAGAACACATGAGTCTTACTGTGTATTATAGACAACCTGTGCTATAGTTATGACCAGCGCTCGCAGTAATGCACACAAAATACACATAAATGTTATTATTTTTTATGAACAACAAAATGAGCAAAAATAAAGTACCGGTTAATAGATTGTGCACTAAATCTAAATTAAGTGTACATTCAAACACTTCTGTGTGACAGTGCTCTCACTAAACAGGGATATTCAAAGGCAAATGCATTTGAAATAAATATTCTGAAACATTCATTGATTTGTTTTGTTTTGCAATTAATTTATGAATTTATTTAAATTTATTTTTCAATCGATATATAAATTGATTTTCAGTTCAAAGATTGAAATAAATATAAAAAAAACTATTATTTCTTCAGAAAATAATAATAAAAAACTTCTGAAACATATCAAAAGCAATAAAAGTGAATACAATAGAAATGTAACAAGCTCACTTAATTTGTGTTACTAATATTTCTGTTTGAATGTCTATAACCCTGTGCTCGCAGTCTATGCTAAAAATGTATAAAATATATTTTGTGATCAACAAAATTGTATCTAAAAATGGATTCAGTTTTATAAACACTAAAAGAACCCCTGAGTCTAATTAGTTGTGTGAGAAAGAGTCGCAGAGAGAGAGAGAGAGAGAGAGAGAGAGAGAGAGAGAAAGA
>JAQGAT010001040.1:0-18624 GCA_034687845.1 Pantelozetes paolii
CACTCTTCTTAGCCGTACTCACACTCATAGGTAGTAAATGAACACAATTTTGGGTTTAAATTAATTTGAGATTTATTTAAATGTTTTAAAAAATAATTAATAGTTTTGTGATTATAACTAAAAGTATTAAACAATTAATGACTTTATTATTGAATTGTTTTTATTCTTTAAATAAATAAACAAAAAGTTTGAATAAAATCCTTAAATATATCAAAGATTTTATTATTTATCTTAACTTTAATACAATTTTTCCTTTTCTTTGAGTTAAGAATGAATTTTTGTAATAATTATTGAAAATAAGGGAAAAAATTGAATAAATTTAATGAATTATTGAAATATAGTTATAAATAATTGGAGAAAAAGGGGGTTATATTTGATGATAAGCCAAAAAGGGGGGACAAAAAAAGGTTTATTCAGTTTTCAATATATAGTTATTAGAAAAAGACGATTACATAATAATAATTACCATTTGTTGAGACAAAAAGCCATTTATTTAATAATGAATTTATTTTTGTGGATGTGTTTAGTCTTCACATTACATGACTTCTGACACAAATATTAAAGTCCTATAAAATTAATGAATAAAAAAATTGTTGGAATATTCGTACAAATTCTGTATAAGAGTTGTAATAATAGTAATAATAATATAAAAATATAATTTAAATTCAATTAAACTAATGATTGAATGAAAAGTTATCAACAATTTTAATATCACAGTCAGTGTTCACATCATTAGCTTTTGAATCAGACCTCAGATTCAGTGCCAATATTTCAAGCCTTTGATTCAAATCATCACAAATTGCTTTACAAATCAAAGACTTGTTTATAATTTATAATCAATTAATTGTTTCTTTAGTTTTCAATAAATAATTAAATTTAAACTTAAATTAATACAAGAGTTGCAAAAAATTGTGAATAATTTCAGTGAAAATAAATCAAAAATTAAATTAAATTAATAAAAGTTTTTATAAATTATAGATAAAAATGAGTATTAATTGAAGAAATGTTAAATTAAAGCCGTTTTTTGGTTCCAAAAGCACAACAAGTTTTGTACAAAATGTTTGTAAACTAAGACTTAAAACTAAATTTTAAAAATACGTTTAGTTTTTAGACAATCAGATAAAAACTGAGATTTAAAACAACGCAAAGATTTTCAACACTTTTGAAGCGATATTTTGTTTTAAATAAAAATTAATACAAAAAAGTTGTTTGTATTACAAAACAAATTAAATAACAATTAAGACTAGAATTTGTTTCAAACCTCTGGAGAAGAGTAACAAAAATAATATTAAAAATATATATTAAATATGAAATAATTGTTGAAATTTTTAAATCAATTAATACATGACATGCCATACAATCCCTAACCCTTTCCTTAAAGTTATTTCAATAAATAAGTGTTTAATTTAATACACAAAATGAAAAAACATATCAATTATCGCACCTTTAGTTTAGAGGACAAGAAATAAGTGATAAAAACATTTTTACAAAACCTTTAAAAGTAATAAACATTTCTATAAATGAATTCATAATTAATTGCTTTTAAGAATCAATTGTTTAATACAATTGACAATTGTTTTCATATAAATCGCAATTAATATTCATTTTATACAAACATTATGTCAAACGTTATCTAAACTAATAAAACGATTAATTAAATGACAAAATGTCTGATCATTTCATTTACAATAGATTTTCCCCAAAAACTCATCAATTTTTTTCAAACCTGTCTTACATTTGATTAAAAATTAAGTTATTTTTAAGAACAATGAACTCAAATGTTGTCATTATTTGTCATTATTTGTCAATATTTTAAACATTTTTTTTGTGAATTTAAATATGAAATAAAATTTTTGTTAAAAAATATCACAATTTTGAAGAATTTGAGATCAAATACAAGGTTTTCATCACATTTTCAATGATATATCAAAGACTTGTAAAAATAATTCATTAAATAATTGTTAAAAAGTTTTTAAAAAAAGTTTAAAAATGAATAAATTTATGCAAAAAATACTTATAATTAAAAACTATAACAAAGTCTTTGAAAAATGTAATCATTTTTTGTTATAAAAACTAAATTTATATTTAAATTAAAAATATATTTCAATAATCAGTGAAAACGACTGACAGTTCAAGACTTTGTGACCAATAGTTTCAATACAGAGACAACAGTGCGGTTCAAAAGACCAGTAAAAGACACAACAAAAAGACGGTTTCTGTGACTGTATTTTGGATTTTGCGGAAGCAATAGTAGATTATATGATAATTGTCTGAAAAGTGTTTTATGTGTTCAACACAAGACATGTTTTGTGCTGTCTGTGCACTGAAACGTGAAAACAAACGACGCGATTAAGTAAATCATTTAAAAAACATAATTCATATGAAAATTGTTTGTCATTTGATATACAATACGAAAATATAAGTCAAATGTTTTGCAGAAAATATTCAAAGGTTTTCTCATTTAATAAATAACTGAACAGTGAATAGACATGTCTTACCCTTTCGGCACAGTTAGTCACTTCTTGTACACAACACAGACCGTTAGTGGCGACTACTTCTGTGGTCTCGTTCCCGCTCTCTCTCTTTCTCCCGATATCTCTCCGATTCGTGGTAGCGGTCGGAGTCGTGATATCGGTCTCGACTTCTGTCTCTATAGTCTCGTTCCCGACTTCGTGACCGATCTCTGCGTGACTTCTCCCGACGTGACGAGCGTTCGCGTGATCGCTCCCGACTTCGTGGCCGGTCTTTGCGTGACGATGAGCTGCTGTAGGACTTGGTTTCGATGCCATGAAGTGTGTCCTGGAGTGAACTGATCAGTATTTTACACCTTTCGTCGTTCGCCACCTTTGACTGCTTTATCAGTGATATAGCGGTCACCAGGGTTTCAATCGCTTGCGGAAATTCACCTGAAATTATGGCCAAAAGGGTTATAAATAAGTTCATAATAAACAACTGAAGCCTTCATTGGTTAGCAAACATTGATTTATGTATGAAAGGCATAACAACTGACCAGAAGAGGCGTCGGTAACCGCCCGAGCGATGGCAGAGCTCGAAACGGTTCGGTTCTTATTCATAATCTCTTCGAACTCATGTTCACTCATCTGCAAAGGCATCGATACCTCCATACCGGCCACTGGACCGCCCCTATAGTCTCCGTGACCGTATTGAACGGCACCGGGAGGTAAACGATTTCCGAATTGATCTGTTTGTTGCGGCGGTGCCATCGCTGAGTGATGTTGCGTCTGAAAAAAGGCTGGATTCACGTGAGGGGCGGGTCCTGAATGTGGACCCCCGACGGGTGGCATTCCTGGCACCGGACCTAACATTACATCAATTGTTTGAATAAAAACTAAAAACAAATAAATTATAAAATCAATCAAAACCTGAGAAATCATTGTTCGGGACTCTGGGAGGCATTGATGGGTTGGGTTGTGGTTGCCCGGGCTGTTGTAGTACCATATTTTGAGGGCCGGGTGGGCCGTGAGGGTGAGGTCCGTGCGGATCGTTACCCCAGTCACCCATAGGTGGTCCGTGAGATAGTTGAGAGCGCGGGTCGTTCTGAGTACTGGGGCCGCGGAGTAGTGGCTGTTGAGGAACAGGACCTCGAGGTTGTTGTGGAGGTAAACGCATTAACGGCATGTTTCCCATGGGTGGAGCACCGGGATGCATGGGTGCCGGTGGACGCGGCGGTGCGTTCGGTCCCATCTGTGGACCCCATTGTGGTGGTTGTCCGGCGCCGAATGGCCCCATTGGCTGGTGGGGAGGCATTCCCATTCGCGGTTGGCCTGGGATTAGTGGACCATTGGGTCGAATGGGGCGTTGTATTAATGGTGGACGCATACCGCCGGCTCCAGGGGGAGGGCCTCCGCCTCTTTGATTCGGAAAGTTCTGTTGTCCTCCGACGTGTTGCGGTCCACCGCCAGGACCTCCCGGCGCTGTCTTTCGGGATTGCATTTCAAAATGATTGAGATTTTGTCGATTACATGGCGTGACCACTGGGTTTTGGCCGTGAATTTCACTTTTGGCCAACTTTTCAATGACAGTGCGAACGGAATTGTCTGATCCCAGGGTTATAACACAAAACCCTTTTGACTGACCGTTGGCTCGATTTTCGAAGAATTTCACTTCAAATATATCATTGACTCCGAGATCGAGGACAGCGTCCGTCACGTCTTGATCTGTCGTCCACTGAATCAACAGATAATTCAAAGTTATTTACAGTAATATAGAAATGAAAACAATTGAAGGGAAGGTCAACCAAAAAAGACAGGCATTCATACCCAGGACAAGTTGCCGACATAGAGTCCTATCTTCTTAGAGGGCGGACCTCCTGTGCCCCCAATGCCGACCCCATCGCCGGCGGCGTCGTTACTGTTGACGTGATGTGAGGTTCCGTTGTCTTGTGTGAGACCATAGTCTTCGTCGTCTCCTCTCTTGATGTTGTTTGAAGGGGTGATGACATCGTCGTAGAGATCAAGACCCGTCTCATTGTAATCGTTTTCCTAATTGTCATTCAAATTCAGTTATAAAATGACCTTTTCGTCAATAATTGCATACAATTTTAGTTTCAATTGTTATGTAATATAAAAACCAATAAAAACATTGAATTCAATAAAAAAAACATTTGTTTTGTCAAAAAATATCTCATTTTCGGCGATAATGTCATAAAATTAATGTCTTTGAACACAAAAGTAACCAAAAATGAAGTGAAAGGTAAATCAATTTAGCCGTCAATTGAGTGACAACTCGTGTGAAAGTGTTTTTGACAATCGGTTTAAAAACTAAATTAATTTTCAAAACGTTTAATGCATTGAAGTTTTGAGTGAATTAGTGGTCAATAAAACAAAAAGTGAAAACAAAACGACAAATAAAATGACATTTCTTTACAACTATTTTAAAACTAATTATATATTAATAGACATTAAATAGTGATTGAAATCAACGCTTAAACTAATGAACAGAAAAATGAGTGAAAATGTACTGAAATTTGAAAATCAATACAACATTTGATAACAAAAACGTGTTTTCAATATAACATTAAAATTAATTGTCTTTTAATGACTTAAATAACAAATCTATAGAGAGATTGAGATATGAGTTGTAATGAGAGGAATGGGTGGAAAGGGATGGCAGACCTGATTGAACTCTTCGCCCAAATCGTCGGCATATAAGTCGATCTCATTTGTCTCGACAGCCATTGTCTGTCTCTTCAATGTCTTCAACGCTCAGACGTCTTCATCAATGGCTTTGTCTATTGTGTGGACATAAACAACGCTACCACTGGTCCAGGGGTTGGGAGGTATGCGGATGAGTATGAGGAACGTGCTGCCAATTAATTTAACCTTGCTTATTCAATGAGCAATGATAATAAGCTTGTGGGATATGGCATTGACAATAACCAGGTTCATTGTTTGGCCCACTCTTATCAGTGAACTATTGTTTTCACAATCAATGGTCTCATTGTTTACCCCTTTTTTGGACGTCTTTTATGAGTGTTTAGTATTGACTGAAGACTCCAAGCGTTGAATCGATAAAACATTGTTTGCTTTGTGTTTCAGAAAAAGCAATAAATCATTAAATTATACAAAAAATTATTGATTTTTAAACGCATTTTAACACAAAATAAGTAATCAATTGATAATTAAATACTCAAAACAAGACTCAAATGAAAAATGTTTACAACTTTTGGCATAAAAATCAATAATTAATACAAAAAACACAAAAATATTTTTTGCATTACTTTTAACACAAAAAAAAAGTTTTTATAAAAAGTTTTTTCAATTTATTTAGAGTTGAAAACAATTAGACATAAAAAGAGTTAATATTATCTGAAATGACATTAAATTAAAGAGAAGTCTAACCATCGAGTGCTCAAACACTACCCCAACACTCAGTTAATGATCTCTTGAGCCCTCTTTTCCAACAGGTTTTCAATGAGATTAATGTCTTTAAACCAGAGGTCGAGTCTGTCCTTCATTGTGTTGATCTGTTTCTTGTCCAGCACTCGGGGCTGAACCCAAGACAAGTGCACCGTTTGGTCCACTTCGTCAACAGTGCCCTTAACTAAGCCCAGAGACAGTGCTTTCATAACCAGTAACTCAATCTCATTGATGGGAATTCGGGTCTGTTTTGAGATCTCTTCAAAACTGATGATACCATTAGTGCTCTTAAATGTCATTTCCATTAGCGATAAAAGACATATCTTTTGCCGCATTTGCCGCTCGTGTGAGGCCAGGTCTGGCTGTTGTGACCACTTTGGCCGCAGAGCTTCATATTTAGTCAAATCTCCGCTATTGAAGGCCAACAACAGGTCTTTCATGTACTGATTCTCGGCGGACATCGCATCGATGATCGGGTGCTGTAATAGTTCGCCGAAATTGAAGATCGATTCGCCGAGAATTGCGGCCAAAGCCAGAGTGAAGGCCCTCTGGGACTGAACGGCCGTCTCTTCGTCGGCAAAGTCTTTGGGCGTCTGACAGCCCAGGAATCGGAGGGCATCCCTATAGTACTCACAGTGATTGCCGACCTTCTGGTGATAATCACTGGAGAGTCGGAAATAGCGTGAGTGGACAGACGTGACACCGGTTTCCTCTTCAATCAAATGGATGGTCGACTCGAGTAAGTCCTTAACGCCATTAAAATCGTTGACCGAAAGCATAGATATTCCCAAAAAAATGTTACACAAAATGACTGCTTCTCTGTTTGTCTTCACTTTGTCTTTCATTTTGGTTATGAACTCCACTCTCGAGTTGTGGTCAGAGATCTGTTTAATGATATGTCCGACGATCTCAATGAGTGTCAGACAATTCATTTTGGACTCAAAGTCGGCGATGAAGTTGTCGTAGAAGTCCAAGAGTTGATCGTTTTGTCCACAGATGACAAAATCGTAGACTTTTTTGGTCAACTGATGCCATAATCTCTTGGTATACAAGTCCTCAAACTCTGTCCACCACTCAATCTGACCCGCGTTTGACCCCTTCTGCTGCTGTTGGCGCAGGTATTCACTCACATCTGGCCGTTGAGACCGTTGACCGACGATTGACGACATTGTGGTTACGATTCAGTCGTTAATTGATTTTCAGTTTAATATTAATTTCAATTCAAAGCCAAATGTAATCACTGTTTGAATGATTGAAGAAATGCTGATTCACTTCAGTGTTATAACTGTTGACAACAGATGTCTTCACTTGTCTTACAGTCAAACACCTCTGCAGTCAGTCTTCACTGAATCACATGAAAAGTGAATTTAGATGTTTAACCTTAATTAGTGTTAATGAATATTAACCTAGGTCATCTACTAGGTCATCTCCTCAGGGCTTTTATAAGATTATGTCATTAATGGTACTTCAGATACGGTTAGCTTTAAGACAGGTTTGATTTGTAGTGCACTTTAATGCATATTTTTAGATCTGTCTTATGTATTATTTTTCACCTTGCTCAATAGCATTATATTTTACCTTGCTCAATATTAACACTTATTTAAGTCTTAATGTCTTAATATTTAAGTAACTGTTTATATATAATATTATAATATTGATATAATCACACAATAAGTGCCACACATTTATTTACTCATCTACTGAGAGATCAAATTTTCTATTTCTATCTAGGTAATGATCTTGATAACATTAAATTTGCAATTGCTCAATTACTATTGCAAAATAAACTGTATCTTAAATGGTTTGAGTTTCTTATACTGAGTATACAGTAATATTGATATGAAAACTATATTAGAGCTATAAATTATGTCAAAATGTACAAGGGCAATAATTTACATTGTAAATATAATAATTAATTGTTTTATATTGATATTGTTTATTTATTCCATATTAATGTTACCTAATTAATTTATATATTCAAACAAATTGAATCAAATAAAACACGACAGTGCATAATATAGTCTCAATAAAATGGAGCAATGTTATATTTTGAAAATAGAGGAGAATGTTCAATTCTGTGATCAAGTATATGATAACAGATCTATTTATTTTTGGCCAATAATTACCATACCTTTTGTGTTTTATCGGTAAATAATACAACAATTAAAAGGCATTTCAAATATTAATGTTTGCACTCAACAGACCTATCGGTGCTTCAGATGTCAGAATTTGTGGTCCATTGATGTCACTGATGATTGAATTCTCAAAATTACATAACTCTTAGTAATTATTGTTTCAATTGTTATAACAAATATTAATCTATCGTTGAATAAGTCTTAGAGTGAAAGCAAGCGCCACATCGATAGCGGATGGGATGATCAGGTTGTTTGATGGGGTGCCTCATATTATAATGAGACCGATGTCTGTCCAAAATATAATCAAATATTTGAGCCTAACTGCAAAAAGTGGTTTAAACTTAATTCAGACACATCGCCTTGGTTATATTGAATTTGCATCTATTGTAGCGAAAGTAAAGCCCGACTCCTATCCATGGTTTCAATGGTTTACATGTTTTTCACTCACTGTTTGGCTTTCAATACTCTTTTCACTAATAATTATGTCATTTATTCTAAGTATAAGTGAATTCAAGAATAATTTGAAACTATTTTGTGAATACATTTGGAATTTATTTATTGTTTTGATGAACCAATCGATGAATAAATTTCTTATCACTAAAAACCCATTAATAAGTGTTTGGTTATTGTCGTCGACTCTAATCATCATATATTTTACGGGTTTTCTCTTGGATTACATGATTAAAGCTAATCCTGTGTTAAAAGTTGATTCAATCGATGACTTGATCTCAAGAAAAGATTTGAAATTTTTGACCACATCTTTGGCACCGATTGTAGAATTCGCGCAAAAATATAAAAACACACTGACAACAGCTCAGGATATTTTCAAACAACTGGATATATCTGAAGCGGAAAACTGGCTGAACATTACATTTCAATTAGAATTGATTAGAAAATTAAGATCCGGATCCTATGGTATGGTTTCCAATCTAATAAGCACTTTATACACAATATTAATGTTTTGTAAGATTGAGAAAAAGTCAAATATTTTCCAAAATGAACCTTCAATTCAAGATATATTGCATTTGTCTAAAGATGACGGTGGTCAGTCTCCTTACTTTATGGTTGTTAATCAAGATAGTGATCAGTTTATAGCCAAAGGTTTGGATGAAATGTATGTATATTTGTCTCAATGAATAGATTTTTATAATTTCCTTTAAAAAAGGATTTTAATGAGTCATGAGTCGGGTTTATATGACTTTTGGATGCGATCTTCACTTCAATTTCATTTCAAACAATCCACGGCTTCAGTAGTAAATCGTATGCAAACTAAACAGATGTGTGAATACATGTCAATCCCTTTCACAAACATTTATGATTTGTTATATTTAATGACTTTTCAATACTTTTTATCAATTATTGTCATTATTATTGAATATTTAATGTACACTGTACAGTATATGTACACAATTTCATCTTAAAATTAATCTACCAGTCTAATTTGTTATTTGTAAATTGACATTGTTATATCAATAATATATTAACGACCAATTAATCAATCAATATATCCACTGAATTGTATACTAAATTATGTTTACTAAGTGGGAAACCACTTAAATGTTATACTATAATAAAACCTAAGGAGTGTTAGTAGCTTGCACAATTTAAACATAATTGGAAAAGCATTTCATAATTGTTTTGTTGATTTGTTTGAACTTTTATCTAATCTATTAAATCATAAAATAACACACCATTAAAATACTTCTTCAATATATTGATACTTTAGTTAAATATAATTATTGCTATTTAATAATTTCAAATGTTGCCAAGGTCCAGTAAGTACAGGACATTTGTAAAACAAAATCAATTTTAAACTTTTCTAAACTATATTTAATGATAAACAGAGGAAATCATTAATAAAACTCTAATTATCTCTCATTTAATGGAAAGACAATTATTTTATATTATTTGACACTTCAGTAATATTGACTGATAATAATTACCCAGTACATTCATTAGAACTAAATATAATTGAAATGCAATTTTTTGTTAATCTGTTTTATTCAATCACTTTTTATACTAATAATCATTAATAGTGAGTGAAATATATTCAATAAAAATACTATTACTGTAATATTATTTATTATTTATAAACAAATTGAAACTCATTTTCAGTTATTTCATAATAATAACAATATCCTTGATCAGATTATTAACACTACTTATTATAAGCATAATTATTAATCAATAAAATTCATTATCAAGTTTTCACTAACTTGTAAATATCAATACTGTATTATTAAAGTTGCATTGTTAATATTAACATATTACCAAAATGAACCAATGTTATTTTTTGACAATTGAAAAGAATAATAAATTTGATTACCAGGTTATGGACAATAAATCAGTTTATTTTATGCCAATAATTATTCAACCTTACTTATTTTATTAGTGAGTTATCTGAAACATTGGAAAATAAAGTTAATACTGTATAATTTTTTTGATCAATGTAGTTTACTTGGAGACAACACAAAAGACCCAGAATCAATTGTCGATGTGAAAATATGTGGTCCTTTAATGTCACTGATAGCCGAGTTTGCAAGATTACATAACTCTTAGTAAGAAGTGTTTGAATTGTTTTACAATTATTTAATTGATTTGTATTTCAGTCTTAGAGTACAGAGAACCCCAACCTCTGCCATAGACTTAGTTGAAAAACTAAGCGATAGTTTGCCTGATATTATAGTTGCCTCATTGAGTGTCGCACATGTATTCACTCACTTACACTCATTACAATCGCAGTTTGGGTTTAATTTTGATCCCACCCTTCACCTTGGTTATCTTGAATTTGCAACTATTGTAGCAAAAGTAAAGCCCGACTCCTATCCATGGTTTCAATGGTTTACATGTTTTTCACTCACTGTTTGGCTTTCAATACTCTTTTCACTAATAATTATGTCATTTATTCTAAGTATAAGTGAATTCAAGAATAATTTGAAACTATTTTGTGAATACATTTGGAATTTATTTATTGTTTTGATGAACCAATCGATGAATAAATTTCTTATCACTAAAAACCCATTAATAAGTGTTTGGTTATTGTCGTCGACTCTAATCATCATATATTTTATTGGTTTTCTCTTGGATTACATGATTAGAGCTAATCCTGTGTTAAAAGTTGATTCAATCGATGACTTGATCTCAAGAAAAGATTTAAAATATAAGGTCTCAGATGACGAAGCGATTTATATTTACGCTAAAGAGATAAAGGCTCAGAATATCCTTGATAAACTTGAAAGAGTTAGTCCTGAGTCGTGGATAAATGCAACATTTCAAGTAGAAATGAGTCGCTTATTCAGATCCGGATCATTTGGAAATGTTTCCAACAAATTAGCCATTGTTTACATGATATTAACTCTGTCTCGCGTTGAGAAACTTCTCGGTCTTTTTCAAAGTGAACCTTTATTTCAGGATATACTACACGTGTCTGCAGAGGGCGGCGGAAATATGCCTTACTTTATGGCAGTGAATAAAAATAGTGACAAAGAGTTTGTGATCAAATGTTTTGACGCAATGTATGAATGATTTCATCGATATTTTCATTTCAACTGATTCTTCAATTTTATAGGATTTTGATGACTCGAGAGTCGGGTTTATACGACCATTGGTTGCGGTCTTCACTTCAATTTCATTTCAAGCAATCACTCGACACAACACTGAATCGTATGCAAACCAAGCAGTTGTGTGAATACACACCAATCCCTTTCACTAATCTCTTGGATTTGTTTTATTTGTTATGTTTTGGATATTTCTTAACTATTTTTGTTGTGATTTCAGAAATTTCCATTAGTTTTGAGACTAAATTATTAATACAAAATAAACTTTGAACTCAAAACAAAAAAGTGATTATGATACAAATTTGGACACTTGGGTGAGGGGGGGAGGAGGAGGAGGAATAATTTTAGAATTAATGCATACCAATTTTACCAATCTCACTTCAATTTTACTTTTAATTTTAAGATAATTCAATATTTTTCTGATTGAAACTCTGTTTACCTTTACATAACCTCCTGATAGGTGCACATATTTATGACAATAGTATCCAGTACGTTTATCATATCTGTAATCCATCGGTATGTTTGATGATAACAATAGATCTCTTCCTTTAAGTTCACTTAAACTAAAATTTATTATTTAATAACAATTATATCTATATTTGTGTCTCTGTTTCAAAGGTACTATAATTTTCATTCATATAATCAAATAAAATACAAAAACGTCAGTAATTTCTTGAACTTTATTACCATTAAGTCATATATTATAATGAATTACAAGTGTTTTATCTCTTAATTGAGTTATAATACTGTTTGTGAATCCGTTTCACAGATTATAATGAAATTATATAATAATATGTTTTAGGTTTCAAATCATTATTTCATTCAATGACTTAATCCAAAGAATTAATAAATGTTTTCACTTTTGTTATAAAATGTATTCAATAAATAGTTTTTCAAAAGTTTTTACAATTTATTTAGTCTTTAATTCAATAAAATTGCATTCATTTTCATCCAACAGCTTACCAGGTATCGTTTATAATAGGATATGTAAACCATTATTTATAACTAGCCTTGATCAATTCCAGACGATTTAAATGACATTGATTATCCTGCATCACAAGATATTTCAGACTATACTACAAGCACTGAAACGGAAGTGACCACAGATTTTGAAACCACTATAGAAATCCAATCATCAGAAAGTACCCCAACTTATTCCACTCCCTCTTCAACTAATGTCTTGACAACTGATCCGACATCTAATCCGACTTCTGATCCGACATCTGATCCGATATCTAATCCGACATCTCCACCAACTTCTAAACCAACATCTAAACCAACATCTGAACCAACATCTGACTCAACCACTTATACGACTACAATACCAACTGCAGGTACAACTAGACGAACGAAGAGACCGAAGACTAACTGTCCACAATCAACAGAGGTATGCAATGATAACGGAAAATATGACGGAGAGTATGGCATCAATTGGCCCATTGTATCGGTTGGTAAATATTCAATTGCCGACTGTCCTCACGGCACCGGTAATGCCAGTTGGATGTGTTTGGCCGACAACCTGTTTGACCCCAAGGGTCCCAATTGGACAGATTGTAACGCATGGTTGGATGAGTTGGAGCACAACATTACAGACATTCCTGGTGTTGAAGAAGCCATAAGAGTAATGGAATTCATATCCAACACAACCATCAAAAACAATACAATCGTTGAAACGAAAAAGTTGTCTAAAATTTTAGACATTCTTTCAAAAGTGCAAACAATTGTTGACTTCATTAATGACAGCAATTTTAATACAATAGAGATTTACACCAAAAATATAATCCAATCTTTCGGTAATATTATTGAACAAAAGTATGCGTGGATTAACTCAACTGCAGAGGAAAGGACAGGTCTGGCTTCAAAAATACTAGTAAGCGCTCAGTCGTCTGCCTATACATTGAGTTTACAGCAAAACCTGACTTCAAATTTGGTTGAAATCATCAAAAATGACTTTTATGTCAACACATTCTTCGCCAATACAACCGAAGAATTGGTTTTCCCTCAAACTCTGTCCAACTATTCGTCGATATATATTCCGGCAAATCTAATGTTCATTGACGGCACATTCAATAGGACCACAGCTATCGGTGCTATCATTAGTAATTTAGGTGTATATTTGGCCTCAAATATCAGTGACAAACATGAAATCAATTCAGATATCCTGTCATTCAGTCTCGCAAACTGTTCCCGAAATATGAGACTCAATGAAGACGTGATTATAAGGTATTCAAAACTCATTAACAATCGTATCATTGAATCAAATCTTGATTTATGTCTCAATAGATTAAAACATAAAAATAGATTACAATTTGGAGATAAAATTGATTGCGTTTTCTGGGACTTCAAAGCAAAGAACTGGAGTTCAGAGGGATGTCATAAACTTGAGAGTGAATCAGATCTCTGGCAAACAGTTTGCAAATGCAATCATTTGACTAATTTTGCTGCACTTATGGATGTGAACGGAAGAGAGACGAAGACATTTGTCAAATCCCTGATCACTTATATCTGTAGTATTATATCAATAATTAGTTTGATTTTAAGCATTAATCTGATAATAAGAGCCAAAAGTGGTTACGAAAACACTACACCCAAAGGCAGTTCACTGTTTGAAATGCGTTCAATAATTACAATCAATTTATGTGTTTGTCTTTTGATGACAAACCTATTGGTAATCCTAGGGATGGATAGGACAAACATTTCGGTGAATTGATTGCAATTTTATTACTCTCTTATCTGAGTCTATAATCTAATCAATTCACTCATAATTTCATTTTACCCCCCATTCAGTGGTTATGTCAACTGTCATCAGCACTACTACTATATGTGCTGCTCAGCTCATTCTTCTGGATGTTATTGGAAGGATACTATTTATACAAGACTTTGGTCGCCTGTTTTGACTCTGAGTTCAACTCCCGGACCCTTTACTTAGTGGGCTATGGGTTACCAATGGTTATCATAATTATAGCAATTTTGACGATTTATATCAAAGAAAACATTTTTATGGAAACCTTTTTCGACGAAAGATATAACTATTTGTATGTATTTAACAAATATTGCAATTGTTTTCGCAGTAAATATCTATTATTTTATCAGTTGTTGGATATCATCAATGCATTACCCGAGTCATATTTGGATACTCATTGGTGTGAACATCGCTTGTTTACTAATAACTTATCATTAAATATAATTTATACCCCTTTCATAGGCCCAGCGATTTGTGTAATGATTTCAAACATAGGTCTTATGTATATCTCATTGAAAACGGCGTTTCAATTACTGAGAAATCATCGCTCGTTTGGCTTCAGTAGTGAAAAGTCAAAAATGAAATTCAAACAAATAATTAGTTTTATATTTATATTGTTTTTGTTGGGAATCACTTGGATTTCATTTCTCCTTTATATCCACCAGTTTTTCAGTCAATACTTCGCATACCTTTTCATTGTATTGAATGGCTCTCAAGTAAAAGAGATTGAGTTATCCTTTCACAAAATAATTGATCATTTTTTCCCTCTATTTCAGGGATTATTCATATTTTTATATCAGATCTATATTTATGGCTTCAGTGGCAGAAGAAAATCGTTTTAAGCACTTAAAAGTTAACACAATTTTAAATAAAGTAATGAAAAACAATAACTGTTTTATAATAAAACAAAAAAACAATACATTTAATGAAAATAAATATTTATTTTTGAATTTATTTAAAAGTTTTTTATGAGAAATGAAATGATTTTTTCAATGAAATGAAAACAAATTCAATATTTGGTTAAAAATGTATTAAAAACAGCGTTTATTGAAAACATTTCATCGATTGAGAGACAAATGGTTTGGCATTTAGTCACTAAACTTTAGTGGATGTCTGGGAAAAGGTTTTTCATATTCCTGAGGACGGCTTCGTCGAAAGGATTGGTCGGGTATTCGTCGGACTGACTGTCCATCAAATACAGTGTGAAATCGATGGACTCGTTTGGATCGTAAAGACTCTGAGTTGGGATCAAAGACTCAATGTTTTGATCATTATTTTCATCAATACTTTCACTTTGATTGACAACACATTGGTTTTGAACCAACTCTTCATTAATCAGTTCATTATTGTCTTCCAATCGCTTCTCAACCGAAGAGTCACTGATTTGAGTGAAACCTTCATCAGTGTTGACCACCGATTGCTCACAAGAAGTGATGGTATCGTTCATGTCTTCAAAGACAAGATTTTCCGTCTTTTTCATCACATCTTCAATGCTTTTATTGACCTCTTCTTCCGATGTGTTGTTTGAATCAATCTTTTGGTAAGAGTTTTGGAAATCAATTGATGTCTCAAATCCGGAATCAATTGATTTGTCCATTGAATCGCATTTTCGCTGCTTTTCATCAATTGATCCACAATTTTGACCACAGATTGACTCTGAATCTATCGATTGATAACTGATGTCTGAATAATCACCAATTGATTCAACACTTCTTTGCTTACAATCAACCGATTCTTCGGAACATTTGTTCTTAAGATTTGCCACAAATTGTATCTCAATCTCAGATACCTTTCCCCAGAAAACACCCGCAATGGGACTGATATAGTGGTCATCAAAGTCCAGGTCATCTGAAGATTCAGCGGAAGAGTCGTCGATGTCTTCAAAGTGAGACATAATTTGAGTTTAAATTCAAATCAAATCAAAAAAATTGTTTAAAAATTCAAAACAAACGCAAAAACTGTTCACAAATTGCGTTACATTTGAAGTGAGGAAAGGGTTTACGCATTGAAACGCTTTTAATCACAAAAAGGGTTTAATTTTATTTTGATTTCATTTAATCAAAGGTTTAAATCCGTAAACAATACAAGACCTCAACAAAGGCTACAATCAATTGGATTGCAATCCCTGTCCACTAAGACCTCGGATCAATGAAAGCGGTAATAAAAATGTGTTTTTAATTGTCATTGAAATTGAAATCAATATTTAATAACAGTTTGTATAACATTGCCATCAATTGGACCATCAATTGGATTGACCGACAATCCCAAGAATGTTGAGGAATATCTGAATGATGTCCACATAGAGGACAACAGTGGCGAAGACGTACTCTTCGGGATTCATCTCATACTTCTTACCGCCGAGTATTAGTTGAGTGTCGTGTAAGAGGTACTGATTTAAGACATTATTAGTAATCAATTGATTCATTACTTTTGTATTTTCAATACCAGAGTCCATAGGAAAGCACCGATAGCTGAGAGTACGATAATCCAGGGCTTCATATCCACTTCGAGTGCCGCTAAGACCCCGATTATGACCACATAAGCGATGGCTTGAATGACAACAAGAATACACAGAAGTAAACCACAGTTTGTTATATCAAACTATAAGACAACGGATTTAATGGCATTTAAGAGTGAATTATCATTAAATCAAACCCAAGGAGTGGTCGCCAACAGAGTGATGGAAATGACAACAATTCCGGTCACTATAAACGCTATGAGAATCCCTTCCCCGTAGTGTTGACAACAGATGATTCCCACCAACACAGACCAGGCGGCGGTCTGTCCACACAAACCATATTAGGTATAAAACTATAAGTGCTTACAAAACTCACAAAAACTCCTAATAATATGAAATTCAAGGGAACGGCTCTTCGGGCGGACACCGACAGACAGAACACGTATGGAATGGTAAAAGCAATGACAGAACTATTGGATTTGATATTCAATTAAAAAGCAATGGATATAAGAGTCGGTAATTACGATGCGATGAGAAGTAGTATCACAACCGCTAACCCAGTCTTGTCTTCCCTGGCCTTCAGTTCATTAAAGTTTAGTTTATCTTTAAAACTAAGAATTTGTTTAAAAGTTTTAATTGTTTTCATATTTGTTGATCAAATCTATGCATACCATGAGTACATAATCCCTGCGCAGATAGTCGTCACAACGATTTGTAGGCTCAGAATAGCGTAAACTTTTTTAATGAAGTCGTTTCTCACTTTCTTATCCGTGAAAACACCCGCCGGTGCGACAATCGCCTCAAAGTTGGCCTCAGTTTCGATTGCGATTCGGATCTCGTCTTTGCATAGCTTTTCAGGTGAGTCTATAAGGGATTCCCTTTTTTGTAACTCTTGTGCAGAAGACTTATCATTGGGTTTGTCTGAGGTAAGGGAACGGATGTAATGCGTTGACCAAAGGCTGTTTGGATTGATATAAGTCTTCTCTGAATTACTGGCATTTGTTGTGTGTTTTGGTGTTTCACTGCTATTCACCTCTGATTTGGACACAGAGTTTGGGTTCATATTTAAAAGCACTTTAAGAGTAACGCAAAGTTAGAGCACAAGAGTTGTGACAAAAAACAACTAATCCTTAGATTAAAACTCAAGAAATTGTGAACTGATTTGAAATATATTTGAAAACTAAATGAAAATATTATTCAAAACGCGAGACAAAAGTTATAATAATTTATTGAATACTGAAAACTCGTTACAAAACAAAATGATTGCAAAAAACAAATCACAAATTGATTTGAATTTGAATTCAAATATTTGAATGAATTTTTTTTGAAGAAATGAATTTTCTTTTCATTTGTTTTCTGTTTTATTTGATTCAAACAAATGATAACAAATCGTTACAACAATTGCACCCAAAGTGGAGACAAATCGATACCACAAACGTCACCCAAGAGTTTGATTATGAAAATCCAGAATTGGATTCAATTATGACAACAGTTTTAAACAGTTTTACATTCACTCCAAGTACTGATCACTCTATTGTTGGCCCGGATTTTATTATGAGAAATGAAGTATTGGAGACAACAGACACACCTTCCCTAAACACCGGTGCTGTCAATGAAGCCAATGAAGGTAATTGTCAGTTTCAGTGCCCAAATGAGACCAACCATTGTCTGAGTGAAGAACTTCTATGCAATGGTTTAATCGATTGTCCAAACGATGATTTCGACGAAAAGGACTGTTTGGCCACTAATTGTGGTCTAAACTTCCGGTGCGGTTTCAACACTACTAATGCAACGGAAGTGAAATGCATTTCCAGACAATCGTATTGCGACGGCATTTGGGACTGTGATGACG